>CP125973.1:7166436-7441667 GCA_030063025.1 Avena longiglumis
TGACTCATCATTATAAGGTTTCCATAACTATTTTTACCAAGTATTCCCATCTAAAGTGATCAAGTTTTTATGCTTTCAGCACAACATCTACAAGTGGGGGTAGAAATACTAATGAGGGAATTGGTAAACAAGTGTAGCTTTATCTAAGTTATCTTATCTAGGTTCAATCTCATGCCTCGTGGATGACATCAAGATTTTCTAACTTAGCCAAAAAGTTTTATGCCTTTATGTTACCTTAAACATCTTTCTAAAATCTACAAGTCACTAAGTAAGCTCTAAGAGAGCTGTGATAAAGAAAAAATACTAAGTTTGCAGTAAAACTAGGATTGTGTATTAAGGGTAAGCTTGCAAGTAAGGTTTGTATGGTTTAGCTTAGCTTGCTAGATAACTTGTATAGTGAGGTTTGCAAGATTGCAAGTATAGGCTTACAGGTATTAGTATAAGCTTGCAAGGTTTAGCTTGCTCGTGTAATAGCTTGCCTTGTGAGTAGCAAAGGTTGAAGTTCTCCTCCTCTTCATAGTATTCTCTTCCTCCTCGTATCCTTGGTCGGTACTTAAAGGCCTCTATAAATAACACGAGGTACACAATCACCAAACAATACTTAACTACTTTTATTTATCACACCAAGGTTTTCACTAGATGATCTAGGATCATCACAAGCATCACAATCATCAAAGTATTTGTCTTATTAATTTTATTTTTGGAAAACTAATTTCTACTCATTGAAAAACTACTTATGATTTAATATTTTCCAACTAAAACATGGGATCATATTGACACATGTCATCACCACATATTTTAGTACATGGGAATGTGATTTAAAGTGGTGTCACAATTTAATAAGGTTTAACTTTTTTATTTTAATTAATCAAAGTGACTAGAATGGCCTATGAGGCATTCTTTTATTGCTTGACCATTATTTCTGCAAGTAACCATAGATATTTTTATATATTCTGAAAGGTCTTGTTAAATGTGATTTTTGAGAGTTGGAATCAACTCAAAAGCTTTTGTGGTTGAATTTTGAAAAATGTTTGAATGCAGAAAAGCTTCTGCCTTGTTATTTTTACTATAGATGATCTACAATTCCAAATGAATTGAATCAAACGGGCTGATTAAGGATTCCAGTATCTTTCTAACAAAATTGGTTTCATGCATTTTGGTTTAGTGAATCGAGCTGGGTTGATTTTTGAATATAGGTATACAACTGAGTTTGAAACTAAAAGAATAAATCTAAATTTGAATTACTGGGTGGGATGTTAACTGGGACCAACGACGCACCACAGCACATGCCTTGGTGGGTTAAGTGAATGACCCCACCAGTCGGTGAGACAGTGCGGACGGGGGTGATGAGGATTGCACGATTAAACTCTAATCCAACGATCGAGACCTATCATCTCCGTGAACGCAGTGAGAGATGAACCTAGTGAGGCGGTGGGTCGTGGGAGGCTCACCGGGCTCGAGGCGGTCGGCGATGGGGAGAACGATTGTCGACGACAGTGAACCTCTGTACCGGCGGCTTCTCCGGGCGGCTCCAATCAAAGGCTCATTTCTTCCTCCTCGTGCTGACTCGGCCATCTGGATATGTGTTGCTCGCCTTGCTCCGGAGGAGGTGGGGTGCTTCGAGAGAGGGAGTGAGATGGTGTGCTGAGTTCGACGGGGTGGCCTCTGATAGTGCGAAGGGAACCTAAGGCACGGCGGAGCTCGTCATGGTCGCCACAAAAGCCTCTTGGCATGGGCAAAGGTAGGGGATAGTGCTGTGTTCCCTGGCGAAGCTCAACGACATGGTCACGTGGCGTGGGGCGGTGCGAGATGGTCGGAACATCGCGGTGCTCTGAGCGGGTCCGACGGTTGTTTTAATTGCGCACGGGCTCTCCTGGTTGCATGGCGACGAACGGGCGTGTGCGGGTGGTGGCGATCCTACTTGCACGCTGCGAGAGCGGCGTGCGTTCTATGGGCGTGTGTCACGGGTGGCGCACTGGCGCGCTCTCGACACGCTCTAAGAGAGGCTGGGCATGCTTGAGCTGTGTGGTCGAGTGGCTTGCTGCTCATTGGCGTTGGACAGGGGGTGGCGATGGACGGTGGTGAGTGTCCCAGACAAGGTTGGCGAGGCTAGTGGGGATCCTAGCTGGCTGGCGACATTGGGGTGGCAAGGGTGCTCTTGGCATGCTTGCCATTGATGGCATGGTCTGGTTTACAGTGAGCTAGAGGGGTTAAACAAGTAAGATGATCTACTGAGGGTGTAGTGTGAGCTAGATAGGGAACAAGTTAGGCCAAAATTACTGCTCACTATAGTGTTGAATGTTTGTTGGTTTGGTGTTTGCAGGTGTTTGATGAAATGGCTGAAAGAGATTCAAATTTGAATTTTTGAATCAAACTTGTGGGTGTGTTAGTTACATACTAGGGAGTCTCTGGTTGATTGGATTGGTCAAGGTGCACTGGTTTGGTTGGGTTTTGAAAATGGGTGATCTTCACATATGAACTAGATTCAATTTTGAAATGTCATTTGAATCAAGTTGCCAAATGTTTCTGTAAGTTTGAAAGGTGGCCTTTGATTCAATTTTACTTGGTATAGCAAGGGGTGAAAAGAAATGGAAATGTTTCTGTTTGAAATCTTGGACTAGAAACACTCAAAGTGGCCTAGTGAGCAAGATTGGCAAAAATGACCATTTGCTTTATTTGTTTTGTTTTTGTTCTTCTCTTGATTTGTTTATGCTTGAAAATGTTTTAGATGATGTTGTTTTCATCTTTAAACCATTCCTTGCAATTTAGATCCATCACACAAGTCCATTCATGCATTCATACAATCATCACATACACACATGCATTCATATTGATTTAATTAACAAAAGTTTTTGTTAACCCAAATTTTGGTGATTGGAAATTGATAACCTTGTTCAATATTTTTGGGATGTTACACTATGCCTTTGCCTGAGATTTTTGTGACCAAGTACTATACCTTCTTAAACCATAAAGTGACATTTCTCCTACTTCAATACTAGGTTAGTATCTTCACATATCTACAAAACTTTTTGAATAATATGGAGTTAATGATTAAATGAAGTTCCATAGACAGAAAAATCGTCCATGAATACTTCCATGATATTTTCAACATAATCAACAAATATAGCAGTCATACACCTTTGGAATGTGGAAAGAGCATTGCAAAGACCAAAAGGCATACGACGATAAGATACAAGCCGAAAGGACAAGTGAAGGTTGTTTTAGTTGGTCATCTAGATGAACAACTATTTGAGAAAAACTAGGATAACTGTCTAAATAGCAAAAATGATAATGCATAGTGAGTCTCTCTAAGGTTTGATCTATAAATGGTAAAGTATAATTATCCTTTCTAGTTTCCTTATTAAATTTTCTATAATCAATACACATCCTATGACAAATGAAGGTTCGAGTTAGGACCATCTCATTATGTTCATTTTGAGCAGTAAACCCACCTTTCTTAGAAACGCAATGAATGCGACTTACCCAATCGATTTCCTACAAATGGAAGATTATTCCTACATCTAACAAGTGTATTATCTCTTTTCTTCTTTCATGTGAGGTTTAAGTCGCATTTGAAAATCTATAACCGGATGAGCTCCTTCTTCCATAAATATTCTATGAGTGGTTATCAAGGGACTAATCCCTTTCAAGTAGCCCATCGAATATCCAAGAGCATTCCGATGCATTCGGAGAACCATCATAAAAATTTCCTCCTCCTTTTCTACAAGATTAGAACTTACAATAATAGGGAAATTATTAGTTTCATCAATACTTTAATTCCTTGGGAAGAGTTTTGAGTGTTGGAGGCGGAAGTGCCTCATCCTCTTCATTATAGGTGCTTCATAAGTTTGATTCATTTTAGGATCTATCTGGGTTGAGTCAAGATAATCATCAATTTCCATCTTATCTATATCTTTAGGAATATTATTGTCAACTAGGCTCCTTGCTAAATTATTGTCGGGAGTTTCAATGAATACGGAGGCAAGACTGATGATGGTACCTTCTTATTATTATTTACCATAATCATACTCGTCCAACTCTTCAATAGATTGCATATGATGGAATTTAGAGAAATGGAAGTCCATTTTTTCTTCACCAAACTTGAGGGAAATAGTTTCTTTCTTGCAGTCAATATTTGCCCCTGCGGTGTTCAAGAAAGTTCTTCCAAAAATAATTAGACAATAAACATCAGTAGGCATATCAACAATTACAAAATCAATGGGGTACTTGTATGATCCAATACAAATTGGAACATCCTATAATTATTCCAATAGGAACTTTGAGTGTTTTATCTGCTAGCATTATTGTCATATAAGTGTCTTCCAATTCTACTAGGGTGATCTCATTTTGGATTTTGAGGTGAAAATTGTAAGGAATTACATTAACAACTGTTCCAATATCACAGAGGCCATAGTAAGAAGATCCACCAAAGGTGCATGGGAGGATAGGTTTACCAACATCCTTAGATTTTACCTTTCCTTCAATGAATTGTGAAGCTTCGGTATCTATCTCTATCACGTTGCAGTGTGCAAACATGGTTAGGATATCTTCTTTTGTTGGTTCACTTGTCTCCTGCATACTTACTTGGTTAGTTTCTCTTGCTTGTGCCTCCTTTTCTAACCTTTTGACGAACATTTTTTCTTCTTCACATTGTTCTTCGAGTTGTTGAGCCATCATATGTTTTCTCACCGTCCTTGGAAAGGAAGGGGTTCAACATAAGGGGGTATCTCCCTCAATGTCTCTACATGAGATGCAATATTTGTCTCAACATCTTCAACTTGCTTAGGTGGTGGAGTGTATTGGAACCAGTGTTTCTTGGGAGCTTCAATGTGTTATCTAAAGGACTAAATGATTTGCAAAATAATATCATCATCAAGTTGAAGTTTATTAGCAGTTTCCTTTACCTTACCGGATTCTTTATAAGCATTGAGACAATCATATTCAATTTCTATACCTCCTTCGTCGCCTAAATCAAATCCGCAAGTTTCTCTATTACGACGAATTCGTTAGGAGTTCCCAAGCTTTGGTTATATTTAAGTCCATAAAAGAACCTACAAAATTTGTATCTAGCTCATGTTTAATTTCTTGATCAAGTCCCCCATAAAATGTGTAAAACATACCATTGAGGTAAATCATGATGGGGACATCTATTAAAGATGGATTTAAACCTTTTGAAGGCCTTTACCGAACCTTCACCTGGTCGGTCCTTGAAGTTCGTGATTGCCCTTCTTACTTCAGCAGTATTTACTTTGGGAAAGAATCGAAATACAAATTCTCCTTTGAGATTTTCCCAAGTATCAATTTTTTCCGCAGGCAGTGTTGGTTAGAGATTGGCTAAACAGTTTAAGTTTCAATTCATCACCAGAATAGCCTCTCAATTTAAACGTCCAATATAACTCGGTAAAATGCATTAAGTGAGTGTAAGGATCCTCATCCGGATCATCTCATGCAAAAGTTTCGCTTTAATAATAGCGATAAAGCGAGGTTAACCTCATATTCCGATTTGCTCCCACTCGGAATTCTTTAACAAGTCCTCTATTGAACTTCCAGTATTTAGTTGCATCAAGCTAATTCATCATCCGTCAGTGCTTATGGTTCTTACCTGAAACTAGTGAGCAACTTTAGTAAAACAATTAGTAGAATAAGCAACTAAGAACAAAGACCAAAGTTACTTAGCTCCCTGGCAACGGCCCGAGAAAATAGCTTGATGACTGCAAGTTCATAGATTAATTATAGCTAGTTTAGAAATAATAGTATTAAACCCACAAAGAGCCATTTGGTTAAGGTCTTTATGCCCCTCGTTGCTCTCTACCAAAGGATACTTGTAATCTGCCTTTGATCTCGAATAAAGGGTGTTTGAAAGGTTTTTGATTGATTGCAAAAAAGTAATAAAAACAAGTAAAACAAAGCAAGTGACGAAAGCGTTGGAAATGGTAGTTGAACTCAATAAGGCTAAAGCATTGTCAGGGATGTAGGTTACATCAGTAGCTTGTTGTAATTAATCATAATTAGGATAACCTATTTCTTGTGTCATGACATGTGTGGAGAGAGTCCCATAATAATATGTTCACTACATGGCTCGTGGGCAACCACTTTCTTGAGCCAGGGAATAAGGTCATTTCTAAATAACCACTGCGATACCTCAGAGCAGCAACTCATACATGGCACCACGATTAAGGGTTTCCCCATGGATATTGTAATTAGCTTAGTGAATCTCTCTTTTCCTTTGACTGTGTAGGTTATAAGCCAATGCAACTTTCATAGCCAGTTCGATGACGAACTTTCTTAGCCATAAAACTTCATTCGCCACTTCTGAATCAGCTATATAATCCAATTCTATTGTAGATTGAGCTATTGTGGCTTGCTTGCCGCCCCTCTAACTCACCGCACCTCCATTTATCAAAAATACGTAACCTGTATGAGATTTTGACTCATTCGGACCAGTGTTAAAACTTGCGTTGATGTAACCTTTTACGACAAGTTCCTCTTCACATCCTCCATAGTATAGAAACATATCCTTGGTTCTCCTAATATACTTCATAATATTCTTAACTGTTGTCCAACAATCCATTTCAGGATTACTTTCGAACTGGCTCGTCAAGCTAAGAGCCAGTGCCATATTAGGTTGAGTACTCAGCATGTCATACATGATAAATCCTATGGATGAAGCATAGGGGATGTTAGACCTCGGTTCCTTTTCATTAGCCATTGCTGGACACCGAGTCAAACTCAATGGTTTAGCTTTCACCACAAGCAAAAACCCTTTCTTTGCCTGATCCATTATGAACCTCTTCAGAATCTTTTCTAGGTAAGTACTCTGACTTAATGCTATTAGGCATTTTGATCTATCTCTATAGATTTTAATGCCTAACACATAAGCAGCTTCGCCCAAGTCCTGAAGGAGACAAACCCTAGAGGAAAGTAATAAAGATGTGTATTATCATATCTCATTAGTTCATAATAGTTTTATATCATGATATAACTATATCGGTTGGAAACATTGATACATGTGTGATATATAAACAAAACAAAGTTCCCTAGTAGCCTCTATACAACTAGTTCATTGGGCAACGGATGATCCAGGTTTCCTGATCATGGAGCATTTATGCCATTTGGCAATGAAGTAATATCATTGGTAAATGATGTGATGGACATTACCCATATAAGTATTGTAACGCGATCAAGTCATAAAGTTCATTGTTGCAATAGTTAGAAACGAAATATCCTAATCCTTAAACTGTGATATCATATTTAATTACTGTCACCTGTGGCTGTTGTGACTGCATCAACCGTCATATCATAATTGGGTGACCATAAAGGTGTATGTTGGGTATTCCAGAGAGACATGTTGAGGCGTATGTATCGAGATCGAGATTTGTTCTCCTGCGTGACAGGAAGATACACTGGGCCCACTCAGTGAGTTACATCCATAAGCTGCACAACGTATGACTAGTCATGGTGATGGAATATCACGGGAACATGTAAAGCAACACTTGTCAGTAACGAGATTGAACTAGGTATCATGATATCGATGATCAGATCTCGGACAAGTCATGTATCAATGTAACAAAGGGATTTGGACTCGACGTTTATGGTTCAAACGACGTTAAAATTGTGAAATGCACAAGATCATTATGGGCATCTCGGTCATGTTATTGTTTATTGATCTGAGAGTCGTCTCAATCATGTCTATGATGTTCCTAAACCGTAGGATAATACACTTAAGACTTTATGACACTTGAAGATCGTTCTGAAATTGATAGAATCACAAGAAGAAAGAGAAAGAAACACCGAAAGTGTTTCGTGAGAGAAATATAATCATTTTAGGAAATTCATAAGGACATAATTATATTTAGTCGTTGTCGCCCGTGGCTACTTCAACTATATCAACCATAATTATATTTAGTCGTTGTTGTCGCTCGTGGCTACTTCAACTATATCAACCATAATTATATTTAGTCGTTGTCGCCCGTGGCTACTTCAACTATATCAACCGTCACATTGTTATTAAGTGACTATAAAGAGGTATATGTTGGGTCATCTCCAGTCGTTGAGCGAATCCAGGCCGAAATCCGGACCTTTTTTGGCCGGACGAAACAAGTTTTCGGCCTCGGTACGCCAAGTTTCCCACTCGCGTACCTAGTTGAGTTCCCACGTTTGGCTAAAATTTAACAAATTTCGAAAAACTTTAGGCGAATTTTAGGCGCATATAAGCGGTTTTGGGCGAATATGATCGATATGGATGAACTTTGGGCGAATAGGACGATATGAACGAACTATGAGCGAACTTTGGACGAATATGAGCGATACGGGCAAACTTTGAGCGAATATGGTCGAATTTTGGACGAACTTTGAGCGAATATGGTTTATATGCGAACTTTAGGCGAATATGACGATATGAACGAACTTTGAGCGAATACGGACGAACTTTAGGTAATATGGGCGAACTTTCAAAGAATATGGGCGAATATATCTTTGTTGGGAAGGTCCACTCACCGGTCGCATTGTCCGCGTTCCTAGGCGTCAGGAATCCAGGTATGGTGCAGAGTAGTCAGGAAAGTTGGTCCAAATCACGGCAACAGGTTTTGGATCCTGACAGACGAAATTCGATTGTCAAAGTATCTTCGGCGTCCGGATCGACGTCCTGATAGCCGAGTGAAGATGCTCTTATATAAAGACAGATCACGGTGACGAAATATCATAAAAACTAGTAAAACCAGACTTGTCGGCCGAAAACTGTCCCGGGTGACTGCGCTTGCTGACTCTCCGGGCCCACACGAGCTGCGCGGCTGCTGCTTCGCTTCCATGGCCGAGTGACTTGACTTGTCGGGCCAGCGCTCAGTGAGGAATTGTTGGAACCCACTTTCCAGAGAAAGCGAGTCGTAGTCGACCGCTCTTTGGATCGGGCCGTACGTGTTCCCCGTTCCCGTGGGCCGCAGGAGGTGGTAGGCCGCGGGAGCCCCCGTTCCATCAGCGGTTAGCACTTCCCACTTCCCAGAGGTCGTTGAGAAAAATGGCGCTGCGGAAGCAGTCTTCTGATCATTGGCGGCCCTAGGCAGCACACTGGAATCGATTTTCAAACAAGATCTAGTAGTATTAATCATCGCTTCTCTGGGAGAACAAAACACGACAAGAATCCCAGCGTCACGGGATCGATCACGCCGTGGTCGTAGGCTAATGACAGCTAGGGCTCTATTACAACTCCGATTACGAACGAGTCAGGCGAGCGAGCGAGACGGACGACGCTGCTGTCGCCGGCAGGGGTACAATCGGATCCTCGCCTCCTCCTCCTCCTCCTCCTCCTCCTCCTCCTCGATCGTGATCCCCAACCTCGTACGACGGATCTGGGTCTGGGTCAACTGGGCTATGCTCCGCCTCCTCCACTCCTCCAAGGTGGAGGAGAGCCCTCCGGTTCTGCGATCTGTGGGCGAGGAAAGGACTAAGAAGGCCTTGCAAGTTGGGTTTAGGCCAGGATCTCTTCTCTGCGAAAAGATTACATCCTATGATCCACTGACCGTGCCATGAGGTAAGACCTGTCGTGCCATCTCACATTTTCATCTTCTAATAATGCATACAAGACACGAACATAGGACTTCTTGACAAATGACATATACTCCTTTCCCAACCTTCCAGCCAAGTCTTGAAAATTATCTACAACACCACTTATTTGATGTATATACACCTGTTCTAAGTCCCTTGCGTTCACGACGATGCTATATATATGCACACTAGTGGATATGGCTTATGAGACATGATGTAGCTACACAGGATATACTCTCGTAACCGTATAAAGAACACATAGGGTGAAGTGGTCGATACGCCGAATCATCATACGAAGAAATCGCGCAAAGCCCATGCTTTGGATATGCCTGTAACGGTCTGTTCTTCATCTCGAGGATCCATCGATTCTGCAGGGCACTAGCTTGAATGAAGAATACTACCTTTGCATCAATGCCATTGTTGTGTGGAGGGCCTGCATTGGACATTTGGACGGGTGAGAGTTGCTAAAATTAGACTGTAAAACAGGGCAGTATTTGAGTAGCTTCTGCTGACACCAGTGACTGAGGCATCGTAAGATAGCATTTTGGTGTTCATGATCAGCAGCTTACTTTGGCTTTCTTCCACCAGCTGATGAGTCGTTGGTGTTTGGTTTGTTCGCTGTTCTCGATGGACGACGTGGCGGAGGTGGGGGTGTTGGTGGCTGCGAAATCGAGTGGGGAAAAAGGTCAGCATGAAATCTCAAGAAGGTATAAAGGGAGACTTCGTGGAAGAAAGCCCTACATTTGGAGCCCGAGGCTTGGTGTTTCTGGGCTGCCAAGGAGTTGCTTTCTTTGACGCAGATGCTCGAGATTGCACTGTCCCCTGAATGCCCTACACAAAGGGTTATTATGATTGTTAGCAACTTCATTTTGAATGTTAATGACAGTACCTTCAGTCTCATGTCTCATATCAGTAACACTTTTTTGCCGAGATTTCGTGAGAAGTGTCAGCTGGCAACATGATAACAACCCCTTTGAATCATAGCAAAAGTACAGAACCAGAAGCCCAGGACACATGTGAGATGTGACTACTGAACACATCTGTTTCAGTCATCGATATTGCACAATACACTGTTTTTCTATGGTAGCAAGTTTTACATCAGACTTCTAGGACTGTATGAGTAGTTGCTCATATTTGCTACGCGTAATAACTACTTGTTAAACCTACCATTATTACTATTTTTGTCGTAGGATTCTCAGCTAACAATTAGTAAAGAATAAAATAGTGTGAAGCAGAGTCTAGGAGAGATATTTTTGTGCAACTTACCTCTCTCTTTTTCAGCCTTGCAAAAGTTGGTTCTCCAACACTGGAACTCAACATTTTCGATGGCGGAAAGTTAACCGACCTATAAAATGAGAAGTTATTGTCAGGAATAAAGGGCCAAACCATTTTTGACAATCAGAACTAAAAAACTTAAGATTAGCACCTTGATTTCTGTTTACCAGACACTTGCAAGTCCATTCTTTTTGACCTAGTTAAGTGACTATCTACTGTTGAAAAATCCTTCGATCCTCTGATATTGCTGTTCGTTAAAGCACAATAAAACAATGCAATTAAAAGCAGAACACAAAGGAAAATCTTCAAGAATGTGTAGACGTGTTCACAGGACTAACCTTTTTGGTTCTGGCTTGGTACTTTTAGTAACATTTGGAGAGGTAGTCTTCTTCATAATACCCTGCGTCAAGAAACAAACCATAAGATATCAATATGCTTCCCAGACAAAACATAGACTTAAGCATAAGCCTGGACGCATATTATGTACAGTATAATTATAAGAGTTAATGGTGCTTTGATTACTATTATGACAAGAGAAGAGGCCTAAACGTACCACTGAGGCTGTTGGAATCACTGGATGAGCCACAGATGATCTCGTCTTGCTAGACGTTCTCGGATCCATTTTCTGAACACTATCCCTGGTAATAGGGCGTCTTTCTCCTGTAGATGGTCGGCGTGTAGTTGCAATATCAGCATGCTTTGCTGCATTCCCTCTGCTGACAGGGCGTCTTTCAGAAGTAGAAGGACGGCATGGCGTGGTGACAGTGGATTGCTTATGTGCACGCTCTCTGGTGATAGGGCGTCTTTCGGCAGAGGAAGGGCGTCGTGGGGTGGAGACCTCAGCAGGCTTCTTAACACTTGCACTCGTGATCGGGTGCCACTCTCCCAAAGAAGGCACTCGCGCAGATGCTGAGGAGGGTCTTCGTACACCTGTAACCT
Source organism: Avena longiglumis (assembly GCA_030063025.1). Classification (NCBI taxonomy): domain Eukaryota; kingdom Viridiplantae; phylum Streptophyta; class Magnoliopsida; order Poales; family Poaceae; genus Avena; species Avena longiglumis. The sequence goes on from CP125973.1 coordinate 7,178,191, forward strand.
CAGGAGCTTGTTTTGTTGTAGGCTTGCGAGTCCGTGCGGTGCCACCAGTTTTCTGAGGTGTCACATTTGCACTACGAACATTATCTGTCTTCGTTTTCGGGTTCAAAGTCAGGCTGGACTTTACTGAAGCAGGCCTCTGAAATGGTTCATGCAAAATGTGTTATTACTTTGCCAAAACATTCATGCTCTCGGCATATAAACACGAAGCATATGCTCATGCTGCTAGCTAAACAGTAAACTGAGTATGAACTGTGCATTAAGTCATTCTATAAGACAAGTAATATGATAACAGAAATCAGCAGAAAAGTTTTTGACAAGATAAAAACAGTTATTCAGAGAATACTGTACCAAAACTTGCTGTATTATTATCACCTTACTAACAGATGTGCGGTCCAGAGGATTGCCTGGAATCGTTTTGACTGACTTTGGTATTATCATTGAAGCATATCTAAGTCTGGGGTCTTTCTCAATGATTCTTTTAGGAGCCTTTGCATTTTCATAAGCTGCTCCAAGAATGTCATGACCAAAACTTGCATTTGCAGTATCCACAGAATCTGAATTGTCACCATGGGCATTTTCTCTAGTATCCTTATCGGTTTGCTGTGAAACTTCGGCTGCTGAAACAAGATTGGATGACGAAAACTCTGTATGGAAGTCCTCCTCTTCATGGTCATGATAGCATTGCATGCCCTGTTCAGAGGTGGTCTCATGTGTAGTTTCCTCCACATAATCATCATAAACAATTGTGCCAGATCCTGTGGGAGTTTCAAGATCTTCAGCTTGCATATCTTCTCCTGTTTGGCTAGAATCACTGCCATCACCACTGTATTCCAAGGTAAGTTCAGTTTGCTGAATTTGCTGCTGTGAAGCTTTAAGTTCCCTGATCCTCTTGTAGTACTCTTCAAAGTATGCCTTCTTCTGAGCAACTAAACCATTGAACTTGCCAAATTCTTCACTGCGACTGTCATTAGTAAATACGGACCACTTCTCCCAAGACAGCGACTCCAGTTCAAATCTTCCGAATGATATGGAACCATGATTGAGTGCCTCGGCTACAGGAACTCCCTGAAGAAAGTAGAAAACAAAATACAGAAGCGGGTGAATCTACTAAGTGGTGGCCATGCTTGTTAGGAAGAAAATCGGACTTTTTTTCCTTTATTTCAGAATATAAGAACAACAGGATCTCTAATTGAAACAAATTTGATTTCACATGGTATACATAAAATTAAAATTAAGATGCTTATTTAACACCTTACAAAACTTACTTGAGAAACGCCCATGTCAGCCGGTTCTCCTTGCGACCACGCAAAAAAGTTTGATTGACCTCAGTTGCCATCTTTTACTTTGGGGCTAGTTCATCACAGTTGGGTAGATTTCGTCGGTAAACCCTGAAAAGTTATAATCCAAGCATGGTAAGATAACTGAAACACGTTCCGTATGATATAACAAAGACAAGGTCACCATTTGCAAATTAAGATTGATAACCATATGAAAGTTCAGCTTTTATTTTTTTGAGATACATATGAAAGTTCAGCTAACACTGCCAACAAGGAACAAGTTTTCAGAAACAATCTGCACTGTCTACACCAACGCAAGAACTCAGAACTAAACTAGAACCGAGGACCAAAAGTCATTTAGAGTTACTTCCAAAGCAGGCCACGATCCAAGACAAGCGCTTTGTCTGGAATGGAGAATCTCCATCCATCAGTGGAAGCGAAGTAATTAACTCATCGAGTCAATTCTACTTGAAGCATCCACCTTTAGCGCCGCTCCCAACACCAATCCTTTCCTTTCCTTTCCTTTCCTTCCGGGTCAAGATTCCACGCACACAAAATCCATTCCCACTCCCCAAGCTGCAGTCGAAGAGCATCCCTCGGCCCAAAACCATATGGAGCAAGGGAGACCGACCTTCTTCTCAACAACCCAGCTTGTGCCATTATTCGCTCACATCACATGCCAACCACCCAACCCAAGCCAGTTGCAGTTCAGAGTATAGCAGAGCCAAGTCAAAGGGAGAAGGAAATATTGGAAAATCTCCTACCATACCAAGAATTCCACCCGACATATCGATTTATTTGAATTTACGGAGAAAATGCCCTTTATTAGGGAAGAAAATGCCCAAGATTGAATGCACGGAAGGCCGCAATCTCTGGTCCAGGAAAAGAAACCTGAACTGAAGAATATAAATCGCCGTTCCGGATTTTTTTTTAAAGGGAATTACATTCTGCCGACCAAACCCTCTTTTGAGAAAGTTCTGATGAAAGTGCAAATTCAACTTACGTCGGAAAAGAGGAAGACTACAAAATCCAACTTTTACCATGGAAAAGAAAAGGAAGGCCAAAAAGAGAGGAGAGGGACTGAAGAAATTAGCACTTTGCTGAGCAAGCAGAGATGCGCAGAACTGAAAGGAAAGGGGGATTTTCTGCTGCCAAACAAAGCTGAATCGAACAGCCGCTGCTCTTCCCCTTGAGAAACTTCTCCTCACAAACACCGCACGGAAAGGACCAGACGAAGCGCGAGACCTTGCGAGCATTCAGAATATGAGAAGAAAAACACCTCTCGCGGAAGCAACGAGAAATGAGGAGATCACTCGCCGCTGACCCAAACGAGGCAAACGAACTGCAGCTAGCAAGACGGTCTTGGGCAGTGGAATCAAGGCAGACCTTGTGGCATTACAGAATTGGGCACCCAAGAAAACCCGCCCTCTCCCTCCCTCGCAGAACCGCCCGAAGAAGCAGAGAGACAGAGGAGACGAGCTCGAGACCCTCCGTTACCTGACGAGTGACGACCGACGGCTCGAGCCACGTAGCAGCGCCCCACCGCACCGGCACCGCCGCACGCGAGCTCCGCGGTGCCGCCCGTCACCCTGTTGGGCCCAGATCAGACGAGGACACGAGAAGCCCGCGGACACGCCGCCGCTGAACACACGCTGTAGCACTGCCACTGCGGCCGCAGGGGAAGAAAAGAAGAAGACAGAGGGGAGGACGCACAACGCAGGTATGGTATGGTCTATGGTGCGTCGCGTGCAGCAATGGCTCTTAAATTCCGGCCTTGATTGCCGATTAGGCCGTGCGCGCGGGGGGAGGAGGGGGCGATAATTACCGCGATTGATTCCTCGCGTAACTACTGTGCACGACGGACGGCTCGGGTGTCGATCGGGTGGGAGTGAAGCGTGCTTTCTAGTACTAGTACCAGGTAGTACGTCTCTGACCGTGGGCCCAAGTGGAAGGAAGTGCTACAGGTACCGGCAGTCGTGCTGGCTCCTTTGTTCTTCTACGGTGCTTGTGTGGAACCTACAAACTGTGTTCGGTGCTCATGAAATTGACAAATTGCTTCTTAGAAAAACTTTTGACTGAGGATATCTATCTATATAAAGTCCGTGCTGAACGTCATGTGGAGTTTTGAGGCGCAGGTGCGGCGTAGGCCAACTAGGTTGGTGGAGGATAAGGCCGATCGAGAGGAGGGTTCCTCCAAATTATTGGATCACGGCAGGGGATGGAGATTGTGACGAACAGAAAAAACTTTTTGAGAGCCTTGCTTCGCCGTCAGCGTCATCAGCAACACCGTTTTTCTTTTCTTTTCTTTTTTCCCTGCCCATTATTTCGGCCTCGTCTGTTTCCTGCTACGTGGGGCCACTCAGTTCATCCTGTACTTTCTTTGTCCCTTCCCTCTAGTCTAGCTTGGGATCTCCCATGCGTCGGTGTGGCGGCAAGTTAATAAGTTAGCCACTGTCAGTGGATGACCCGCTAACTTCACATTGGACGATGGTCTTCACTGTTCACAGTCGGTCGGTCGCAGCAGCATGTGTATTTGGCGGCAAAGACGAGTTTTCTTTTAAACGATCGAGTCCAAGGTGAGATCTTTGCATTGAACCTAGTCGTCAGCGGATCCGAATGCAATCAGCCTTTCGGGCCCGTGTGTTGGTCGTGTCGAGCGCGCGGCGATAGATGGGTTCGGATCTCGATCGACCGACCGATCGGCAGGATGCATGCACGTTGACACGGACACGTTACCCTGTCGCGCGCCCCATGCATGCATGCATGCATGTTACTCTGCCTCGCAAGGAGAAGGAAAGAAGGATCGATCGGGCATGCGTGCCAGCGTGCGTGCGTTTTGTTCGGACGCGCGCCGAACGGGTTCGTCGCTTTCCTCCTCGTGGCCAAATCGAGATCGATCGTCGATCCGTCGAGCACGTAGCTTAGCAACAACAAGTAGTAGTACTACCGAGTATAGATTAGATTAGGCTTTGGCAAACGGCCGAGGGCGACGCGTCACATGGAAACCCTCTCTCCTCCCACTGTGCTGCAACGTGCCGTGTCGCCCATTGGCTCGTACGTGCACCCCGGGTTCAGTAGCCTGCCCTGGAATATTCCGAGATCGCTGATTTAATTACCCTGTTGACAGCCCAAGGGATGGATGTTCCTTCCGCCGGCCCACATGTACTCTCGGAGGTAGAACCTGAGGCCATGTGATGTGTACGTACATCGAGCCAAAACGGCTTGGCCTGTCAGGTCAGGTCAGATCAGGTCCGACGTGTGAGGATCACTGACACGATCGAGCAGCTAGCGTGGCACGTCAGGTCAGAACAGCTCGCCTCCTCCCCACCTACGTGTCGGGGAGGATCGCCGGGCCCACTTGACTTGGGAGAGCGACGACGCACGGAGATAGATGCAGGCACAGACGAGATCATCGGTTGAAGCAAGACGCGATCGATCAGCTTGGACCGGAGAAACGTCCAAGGATCGATAGGAAGGCGCACATGAAGGCCACATGCCCGCATGAGCTAGGAGCTGCCGCTGCTCTAGTTCTAGCCGAGGAATCTCTGCTCTGTTATTATTATTATTCTGGGCATGTCCGTCCCAAGAAGCGAGTAAAAAAGGGGAGCAGGCAGGCTCATATTCCAGAGCGCCAAAGTACTGCTCCTACGGAAACGTTCAGCAAAAGTCAATGCCGCTACACTCTCTGTCAGTAGTGTCGCCAAATTTCACACCGTCCAGCTGTTTAAGTTAAACAGACAGGGATCAATCAGTGACTCTGTGTACTACTACTACTGCTTGTACTTGACCAGTAATCTGCATAGCCTGACGCTGTCGGACAGAAGATGCGGGCTAGCCGAACGACGACGCATCATCATGCACCTGTACCTAATGAAACGGAAGGACGAAGGATTCATGGCACACAACAGCTAGTACTAGTACTATGACGACTTTGCAAATGCGAGCCATCATCCGTCCGTCCTTCCCCTCTATCTTCTTCTACTACCACCTTTGCACGAGTGCCCTATCATTGAGGGCTCCGGGAAATCAATGCCGGCCGTCCTTCGTAGCAGTACGTACGCACCAGCTTTTCTCCTCTCCTGTCTCCTCCCCCAGCCTTTCCCGTCAACAACTGGTCGAGCGATCATGCAAGGACGAGATGATTCAACCAACCATCTAAACTGTACGTGCAGCATCTTGCACTAGCTTAGCTAGATCGACATTAAGCGCGGCTGGTTAAGCTTCACCAGCGAGCTAGTAGCACGACACGGCCCGAAGAAAAAACTGTCAGAGATAGGCGGATTCTGGCCTAGGGATATCCCACGGGAGAAGCTAGAGCTCCTCGCCATCGCCATCATCTAAAAATGCGATCACAGAAAACACAGGCATCGCCGATCGATCAGGACGGCGCGGTGGATCCATGGATGGGGATATACAGGTTGGTTGGTGCGCTATTCCTTTCCACCGGTCAAGGCGGCCGGGGTCCAGCGCTCCGGTTGTTTTATCCGATATATTTCATTTTTGTATTCCTTCAAAATCGATCGATCGGCTCTCCGTCCAATTTATTTATGCAGCAGTACATGTGACTGATGTGAGTCCAGAAGTATGCTGATTATTTTTTTTCTGAAAAAACAAGTGTTGTGTCACATGCATTAGGTGGTGTGATCGTTGTTGACACATGGGAGGATCGGAAGATGCGAGATCCTCCCCCTTGGAATATTTGCGCTTGGAAGTTGATCATGTGCCTTCCTGCCTCGCCCTTTAAAAAACTGTTCAGACCACGAGATCGGGGAGTATGGACAGAGAATGTTGGCAAAAGAGTGCTCGAGTTGGATCAGAGGCCAGCAGAGAGGTTTCATGGACATGAAACAGAGCCGGAAGGAAGATTAAAGGGGGGCTCTCTAGTCTAGAGTCTACGGACGAACAAGAGGGTAACAGCTAACTTGTAGATACTAGATACTAAAGCAAGAACAGCGACTGTACTTCGGATGATTAGTGGGGGTCTAGTCTAGCATCTACAAAGAAACAAGAAGGTAACTGCTAACTGTAGACACTAAAGCAAGAACAAGGGTAGTAGTCATCATTGCAAAATGCTCATCATCATCATCTCGTCATATCCACACAATGAATGACACGCATATGCAGGATTGCAGGGGAAAACAGTTGAAGAACCGAAGAGCAAGTTTCACTCAGAAGTACACAAAATTCTGGACCACGGTATCTAAAGATCGGATTAAGGAGGCGTACCTCAGGCTGAAGAAGAAGAAGAACTTGGACGACGTCTTCTTGGAACCCCAGCTTCCAAGTAGGCTTAAGCAGGATGGACCCTCCGTGAAGCTCTTCCCATGTGTGAGTATATATATGAGCAGTGTGACTTATGATTGGGCACAACCGCACAAGGGCGTGGAATGAACAGTAAGCTTATCTTTCCGTTACTGTGACAGTTCAGATGGAAAGGGATTACAGAACAAGCACAGTGTGCTGCTGTCCACTGTCACTGATAGTTGATAAAAAGACGAGCTGGAAGAGCCTTATCTTGTTTGCACGGTGCTAAAATGACAGCCCCATTAGCTCACATGGTAGTACATGGACATAAACATTGTTACACTGTGATGGCATCATACTTGGCAAAATATCAGTAGCTGCAAGAAGGCAACAAAGATTAATGTCTCTTGCGAAGCATGTGCAGGAACATGTGCAGCGAGTACTGGTATGCCAAAAATGTCCTTTCCTGCTTAACCTAACCTTTTCTTCGACAAGCGGACATGGCAGCACTGCACAATAGAACTCATAGGACTCAAGTACAGAACTCGGTTCTGTCAGAACGATGTTAATTTCTTGCAGTGTTCAATTCTGAACGCTACTGTAACCTGCATCAGCGGCCATTACACCCTGCCCCTTTGCGAATTTTCCACTCTCCTGTCCTGTGATTGTCAGGTTCAGATGGAGCTCTCAGAAAAAGTTCATTAGTCTGAACCGTGTCATTTGAGTCAGCTGAACAATTAATTCTGAAGACTAACGCAGGATAAGATGCTGGCAGACTATTATGATGGCATGGCAAGCTTGTTTCCTAGCTAGTACGTTCCATGCATTATTTCTAGGTGCATAGTCTTAGAAAGAGATGATCTATATGAGCAACCGTTTGCTAAGTAGACCGACCGTACGAAAATAGACCAAGAACACCAAAGATGCTAAAGCAGCATTCATGCGCGACTAAAGTGATGGCAAGAAAACCAATAAATAGAGAATTCTCAATTTTCTATCCCACGATGAAATTGCTTCCCTGGTTCAATTGGATTAGCATTGTCAACTACCATCATATGCAAAAAAAAATCTGAAATCATTGACTCTCTATCTTTTTTTTGAGAACGGATTGACTCTCTATATGTGTTTATGGGTGACTTCTTGGGTTCAGTATTTTTTTTTTTTTGACAAGTTGGGTTCAGTAGTGCGCCCATATTTTAGGGACGAGGACAGGTGCTCAGGCTAGCATGGCCCAGTTCGGCCCGGCCCTGTAACGAAAGCCATCGGAGTCACCGGCCAACATTTCTCAGACCACACGTCGCCCAGCCACGCAGGACCGTTCAGTGAACGGTCCACCAGTCAGAGACAGAGTAGAATCCTAGGAGTCTACCGGGCCCCGTACGCCAGCGTCTCCCTCGCTCTTTGGGTTCTCCGCCCCCAGCTTTCTTCTCCGTCGTTCCCCACCACCAAAATAAACAAACACGATTTAATATTTTTCCTAGTGACGCGGCGGGCGCGTACGGACACACCGATTCGCTCGTGGCTCTCGGTGCGCCCACCACCAGCTACTCGCCGGTGATCTGATGGCGGCGCCCGGCGCACCTCCGCCGCGCGCCCTCTCCGCGGAGCCGAGGAGGGCTCCGCTCGCCGTGGGCCTCGCGGCGCCGCGGCAGGGGGCTGGGGCTCGCTTGTCGCGCTCCCGACAGGTACTACTGGTCTGCAGCTGGTTTCGGTGATCGAGATCGTCCTTAGATTACTCAGCGAGTTCGTAGTTTCAGTGGCTGGTGCGCCGTGGAGCTACAGGTACTCGTACTCTCGCCTCGCGTTGGCTGACTGGAGCTACACGCGAGGTTCTGGTGCGATTTCGAGGGCGTGCGGCTAAAGCGGCGGGGGTGACGATGGACGCAATGTAGATTCAATCAGGGCAGCTCGACTGCAGGAATGCGTTTCTGCTGCAGTGGTAGATGCCACACGTGTACTGTGTGACATATCTATGTATATTGTTTAGTTCATAGCATTGGGTGTGATTATTCACTGCATCTCCAAACACATATCATCCCAGGCCGGAGGTACTAGTTAGAGGGTAAAAATTGCTTGTGTCAAACAGGTTGAACTCTTAATTGACATCACTTTATTAAACTTGAAATCCTTGTGCGTTGAAGCTTTGATGAACCCTCACTGGTAGGATTTTTTGGGCAATTTTTTTTCCGAACCATGCAGGAGAGCTGCATGCATATATTAAGAGGAGAAAAGACCCGATAAAGGGCCAAAGTACAGACGATATACAAGAAACTGAGAGCGAGCGACCTGACTAAGCCAACCAGCGAGAAGCCACTAGATGGGAGGCTTTTTGTGCAATTTTTAGTGTCACCAATGGTTATTGGCCTATTTAGAGTAGGCTTGAGTATTGATGCTCGATGGCTGCAGTTTCTACGGTGACCATGGCAACATAGTACATTTTCCTCACACCGATTGGCCCATCGGAATCTTTTGTACCATACATAGTATGTGAATAAACAGAGAGAGTCTGTGGACCGTAATTCGGGATTCTAAATTTGTAACCAATTACTATTCATAATATGAAACCCGTGTGGATTTAAAAATTTTGCAGCAACTTCTAATTTGACTATCCGTTTCTTGTATTGTCTCAGGCGCTCAGAATTTTAAATGCAGTTATAAAATTTCATTTTTCTGGTTAGACAGTTGTCCAATTTCTGTACTACCTTCAACATTCTCAGCTTCAATTATGATGTTGTGTTTTTTGTCGTGGGAGATTGTTTGTAGTCGTGGACGGTTGATATCGGCCAATTTCAATTCAAGGTCATCGCCCTGTCCTCCTTGCCGTTGTACTCAGGTGGCTTTTGCTGACACAAAGATTGCTTATGAGCCTGATGTTGATAAGCATGCTGGAGTTTTGGTAAGGAAGCTTGAAGCTATGAAATTATACAATGAATTGTTCTCCCCCATGCTGCCTAATTATTTGTATTCTGTCCTTACAGGCCTATGAACTGGTTCAAGGGGAACTTGTAAGTGTTGCATCCACGTCAATGATTTATCTCTAGTTGTCAAATTTTGTTGTGCAATAGTTCATTACTTGAAATGTTCTGGCGGAATGCGAGTTATTTGTAATCATCACCTACTTTATCTCAGGTACAATGGAACTCGTTTATGGACAAATCAATACCTGATCCACCAACAGCTGTACTCCTTCACGGCATCCTTGGGAGCGGGAAAAACTGGGGTAAATGAGCATTCTGATTGTCTGTGTTGCGATTTTGATTAAAGTTTGCAAATGAATGAAATGCTTTGAAGTATTTTAAAATTGTATTGTCCGAGTGAAGGATATGAAATTGTTTTAATCAATCATATTTTTCATGAAGGGTCTTTTGCTAAGAGGTTAGCTCAGGAATTTCCGATGTGGCAGGTCAATACATCTAAAATTCTGCTAATAATCTGAATGTGGCACTACAAGGACAAAAATAGAAAATTAAAGCCGACTTCTCTTCATGCAGTTTCTCTTGGTCGATTTGCGTTGCCATGGTGATTCAGCGTCAATTAAGAAAAGAGGACCACATACTGTTGCCTCAACGGCTTTTGATGTTCTAAAGCTGGTTTGTATTTTCTCCTCTCTCTACACTAAATGCATTTGTTACATCCAATATCAGTATAAATGAAACGTATAACTTTCTTGGAAGGACATCGTAAATAGTACATATATTTCGGAGTAATATTTGTACATATGTGTGCTGTACATCTAGCTTTATGTGTTTCGATCCTGGCAGCATTTCATGTGCTTAGCGACTTAGCATACCTCTTTTATGCCATAGTACATATGTTAACTAGCTTGTGCATTGCTTATGAACAGTGAAGCTTTAAGAGACACAGTGGCATCACACCTGGACCATATAATATATAACGCAGATTACAATCTCTACTGATTTGGAGTCATGAAGTGCATTCAGCAGTTCCGTAGCAAGCACTGCACCTGCTTTAAAATTTTGAAATCATATTTAGTGCTGCCTTTTATTTCGCGGTCGAAAATATCTAAACTAATTTTCAGTTTTCAGTTCACTTGGTTTTTCTGTATATATCTGCAGTACCCTATGCTAATCAATCTAAATACAGCAGATAGGGCAACTCAGGCTATCCCCTCGAGTGTTGGTTGGTCACAGCTTTGGTGGAAAAGGTTTCTCTTGTTTTATTTTTACTATCTCTTATTTGACATGACATGCACCTCTTATGCGTGTTATGGTTTATATTGTAAACAATCCATAAGTTTCCAGTTATCTAATTGTGCTTGCAGTGGCTTTGAGTATGGTAGAACAAGCTGCAAAACCACTTCCCCGTCCTGTTAGGGTAAGCCCACCTAGTTCTTCCGAGTTATATCAGTGTGGCAATAATGGAATGCTAGCTACCATTTTCGAGCTCGGTGCTAAAGTTCTTACGTATATTCTGTTTTGAAGGTATGGGTTCTTGATGCTACTCCTGGTAAAGTTCGTGCTGGTTTAGATGGTGAAGATCACCCTGCTGAACTTATTGAGTTCCTCAGAAGAATGCCTAGGCAGGTTGGTCTTTTGGAATTATCTACGCTTGTATTACCGATGAAGTGTATTCATGTCTAGAAAAGCGGCCCTAGCTTTTATGATTCATTATTTCTGTTCTGCCGGTGAAAATCCAGGTTAATTCAAAGCAGGAAGTTGTTGATGCTCTCGTTAAGGCAAAGTTTTCTCTGGATGTCGCACGGGTATTGCTTGAGTACTACCCTTTTGTTGAGATGCCGTTGCAAAGTTCACTTTATTTTAGTGGTCCAGAAGAGCTACCTGATTTCACTTTGTCCGATCAAACAAACAAAAGATATTTCAGTTCTTTGTTCATTCTTTGTTCAGTGGGTGGCAACTAATCTCCGACGAAGCAGTCCAGTAGGACTACGATCTTCCTCAGGCTTCTCATGGATATTCGACTTAAATGGCATCTCTGAGATGTACAAGTCATATGAAGATACTAACTTGTGGTAAATCATCGTCAGTGCCTGTTGAAACAATCGAGAATCTGCGAACTGTGTCAGACAACTGATCAAATACACCATGCAGGAGGGTTGTAGATGATGTGCCACGGGGAGTTCACATCAATTTCCTTAAGGCTGAAAGAAGTTTGCATAGATGGGCTCTCGAAGACCTCCAAAGGATTCATACCGCGGAGGAGCTGGCTGCAGACGAGGGTGGAGGAGTTGAAATGCATCTGCTTGAAGATGCTGGACACTGGGTATGCATGCTGCTTAATCTTACTGATACTAAGGATGTGCCCATAGGTCACAACATGTCCTATAACTCTGCTAAGTAGGAGATGATGTATGCATTAAAAACAATGTTTAATTCTGGAGGCACGTCTCTCGTTTCAGGTTCATGCAGATAACCCCGACGGGCTCTTCAGAATCCTTTCATCGACCTTCCGCGTCGAGACTTCCGTAAGAGGGGTGCAGGACTAAAAAGGTTCAGAAATTTGAACAGTGCTGCAACATCGCCAGCTCAAGTGGGTACGCCTGACATGAAGACGATACAGAAGAATTGTGTTGTACTCTGCCTGTATTTCAGTTTTGTAGAATACAGAGAGGATGGAAAACTGTACCGACAGAGCGAATCGCGGTGATCGGCGTGGTAGAGTCCATTTGTTCTTTCATTCGTTCTTCTATGTACCGTGTATGTAATATGGCAGTGGGCTGCAACTATACTATAACAGAACCAACATGTAATTATGTCGTCGTATACTGAATAAATAAACATGTAAATGTAGACCATGGTGTGATAATGGTGGGGGAAACTGAAATCGTGCATACGGGCTGTGCGCCTGGAGCTGTATACTTTTGCTGAACGGGTGATCGCTGGGGTTGGGAGGACCGGCTGACGAGCGCCGCTCCTGCCTCGAGCACATCCAGTCAAAAGTCCGTGGATCCTGGATACACCTGCACGGGATCGTCCTTGTCCCTGGGGCTCGCCAAATGCGTTGGTTTCCCTGACTACAAGGACGGCACGCCCGACAGTGACTGTTACCTGAAGCTCTTCAACGGCGACACCTACCCCGCACGGTGTAGCTTCAGACCAGAAACCGCAGGTATCCTGCGCCGACTGACAGGAGCAGGACGTGGGCACACGAGCCACTACGGGGTTCCTGCCGGTGTTCTCCGTCGCCACCGTGGCGTGGTGGTCAGCGGCGAGGAGCCAGCCCTCGAGGTCGCTGAGATGGGCAGGCGACGGGGAAAGGGTACAGGTTGGGGTGCCCACCATTTCCGCACTAACAAGTCACAACCTTTGATCCGATTGCCCTTCTATTTCCATTTTCCAGCCAGCCATGCCATGTGCCCGCGGTAGTCCAGCGGGGAGAAGCCATGACCGCTTCAAAGGTCAAAGCTCAGTCAGTGTGTACGCTTCGCTTCAAACGTCACAGCTTACGTCGAATAGAAAACGAGAGTAGACGTGGCCCGCCGGAGTGGCGAGCCTCGCCGCGCACGTGACATGACATCGACGTTTCGACTCTCGGTGCGACGAGATACGAGCACATGCTCTTACTAGCAGCATCTACTATCTTGGTAGTTTGCCACTTTGTACCTGGTCAGCTGCACGCAGACGGTGCACTCTCGCCATCGGTTGAACGGGACGGAATTGACTTGACCTTCGATTCTTTTTTTTTTTTTTTGCGGGAACCGCAAGCTCGGTTCTGGGTGGCATGTTTGACACATGCAGACATGTTTTGCCCCGGCTAAATGAGATGAACTTACTACTTTTAGTTAGGTATATATACATAGTGCGTGTGCTTTCTTGCTTTTCTATGTCCCGTCGCTGGTGAAGCCGACCAAGATGCACCCAGCGCAAGAACGGGACCGATTTGTCACTACAAATCTCAACTTCTCAAGATACAGTTCTTAAGCTTTGGTACTACTACTATGTACGTAACCATGCATGACCGCGAAAGAAAAGTCCTTGTAACCAAAAAGTTATTCTGGCACATGAGCTCTAGTAGTTATCTCTTTATTAAAAATATATGCAAAAATCATATTTAAATGCTTAAAAAATGAAAACAACTAGGATTTCGTTAATGGTATATCCTACAAGCATGAAAAGTCTCAATGCGTCTTTTTACGGGCTACAAAATGACAAAATCTGATTTTTTTTTTTTTTGAGATTTGAAAATATGGTACTTAGATCCATAGTTTAGTCATTTGTGTGTACTCAAAATATACATTATTTTCAATTCATAGTTTGCATGTTTGTGGTATACATCATTGGTTACATCCTGATTTGTTTTCAGGAATTTATGGAACTCAAAAATGTGATTTTTGATTTATTTTAAAAATGGAATAGTTGGTGCTCATATGCACCAAACATTCACTCCTTTGTAACTAACAATAATAAATCATGCCCGAGATCCCTTTGTTTTTACAAATTCAAAATCATCTTTACAAGTTTTAAAATGTTGTAAAATAGTCATGGATGCACTCAATAATGTATTATCAGATGTGAAAAATGTCAATCCAAAATAATTTATATGTTGAACTACACAACGAAAAGGTATGTATCGTGGACAGTGCATATGTTCAAAACTCTAAAATTTAACAGATTTCGTTATTTCTAAGTAGCCCGGAATTCAAAGAATCTAGCGTTGCAATTTTGCATGCTATTAGGATACATCATTGACCACATCCAGATTTTTGAAACTTCTAGATATGTTTTTTATTTAAAAAATAAAGGGAGCACTATAATTCGGGAGCCTAAGTGAGTTTTACTAATAAATCAATGGATAACATAAGTGGTTTTTCCATAACTCTCAAAGTTCACTTGCATTTCCATAACTATAAGTCGTTTTTCATGACGTCTCTTGGGTCTTTTTACCTGGTTTACCACATGACTCTCCATGCTAGTTTCTTCTTTCCCCGTTGGTTTTGTTTTTATTCTCACTCTCGATGCTCTTCTCTCTTCCAACACACGAGCGCTCGAACTCCCCATGGTGCCATGCATCGTCCTTGTTTTCTCGTCTGTTTAGTGTGCTTTTCTTAAATGGATAATCGACATGGAAAATTTAATATGTATAAGCTGCCCACATAGACGAGCACATGACAAGTCTGGTTAAAAATGTGGATTGGGTACGGAACCAAGTATTTCTACTTCGGAAAGATGTGGGAGGTAAAGTACGAAAAAGTAGTACACAGACAAATGAGGAAACAAAACCATACTTACCACATGAATTAAGAACACACCATCCCCTATGGCAGCCCATGTCCCTAATTTTCTAGGCTCGGACAGTAAAACACCTCACTTGACCCTAATTTGAGGTGTTATTAGGGCCGCCCCTAAAAGGGAGGGAAACTTCTCTAGGTTTCCATTCCCACCTTAGTGATCACATTAGTGAGTGCTGCCAGCCACCCTGAATGTCTCCACCATGATCCATCTTCCTTCACGCCAACATTCTCACGCCGGAGAGAGAGCTCTCATGTAGACTCCTAGCCAGATAGAACCCCTAAAATTTTAAGGTCTACCCCTAAAACTACTTTAGGGCCCATCTTTTCAGGGGATCTACTAGAGTTGCTCTTCACTTGTACTATTTACAGTGAATGGTTGTATTCTATACCAACTTGGTTCGCAAATAGATAATTAAATTTCTCTCTATGCTTTTCTTCGAGAAACATTCCTGTAAATTGTGCTCGTTATATTGACAAACATATGCTTAGATTGGCCAAGTAAAATAGCGGTGTTAGTTTTGTCATAGAAAATAGTTGAACCAAATCATCAAACTTTATTATGGATAGGAGAGGTTATAATATTTTATTTTACAACTTCTTCACAAGAAAGTCAGCCCCTCAATAATACTAACGCTGTACTAGAACTTACAAGGTCGCATCCTCTAGACGCGGTACGGAGGAGAGGCTTCCCCATAAAATCTGATGGCGACTTGGTAGCCTACCATTACCTGTGTGTGCGTGTTCATACTATGAACGACCATAAAAAAACGCTTTGACCCTTTGAAAACCTTGACCCCCGCCGTTGCTCCCGTACCGACCACAAATATCACCACACGGCTGCAGGCTGTCGATTTACTGCACGCATCCACTCACAGCTCGATCATCACAAGGTCAAACCCCAAGCCGATCCGATGCATGGTCAACTCGTTTGTGGGTTGACCTCCCGCACCTATATATAGCTGTACGTACACTGGGAAGCTCAACCGGTGCAGCCAGCCAGCCACGTACACGAGTCAAGAAGTGGAGTGTTCGTCCGGAGGGTCAGCGCTCGATCGCGGCGATGAGCCGGGCGGAGGCGGAGGAGGAGCGGTGCCGGTACAAGGGCGTGCGGCGGCGGCGGTGGGGGAAGTGGGTGTCGGAGATCCGGGTGCCCGGGACGAGGGAGCGCCTGTGGCTGGGCTCCTACGCCACGCCGGAGGCCGCGGCCGTCGCCCACGACACGGCGGTCTACTTCCTCCGCGGCGGCTTTCTCGGAGACGGCGGCGCGTCGGCGCTCAACTTCCCGGAGCGCGCGGCCGCGGCGTACGGTTCCGGCTCCGTGGCGCCCCTGTCGCCGCGGTCCGTGCAGAGCGTGGCGTCCGACGCCGGCATGGCCGCCGACGCGCAGCTCGTGGCGGCGCGGGAGAGCGCGCCCGCGCCGAGGCAGTACGCGGAGCTTCGCGCTGGCGCGGGCGCCCCCGCCCAGGGTGGCGCGAACGACGCGTACGCGTACACGTATATGGGCGGCGGCGGGTATGCTGCAGGCAGTAGTGGCGGCAGGGAGCAGCTCGTTCCAGGGGAGATCAGCGTCGACGACATGGAGATTTTGATGTAAAAGCATACGTACTCGAATTTTAAGACCGGCCGGTAGAAGCTAATTGCCGATGCAATGAGAATAAAGATCTATCCCGGGCTGCAATTGGCTTAGTACGATTGAATTCGCCATTTTGAAATTATATTACTGGTTGACATTTGAAAACGTTCGTACACCAGCGCACAGCTACTCCATTCAGAGCAGAACGGTTTTGATTGCGACTTGAAACGAATCTATCGCGAGACATATCCACTAGTACAACCTACAGCAGTGGTGCGAGTACTGTACAGGTAGGCGGTTTGGGCGATGAGATGAGATGACGCTGCGTTCGTTGACCAGGCAAATGGTGGCTGAGGTGGCCTTTCTCCGAGCAGCCACGGAACGACCGAGACCGGTCAATCACCAGCGACCTTTTTCACCTGTGGAGGATGGATGGATAGATGACGCGCGCCGTGACCTATTCCTCGACAGTTCGGCCACTTCGGCACACGGTTCCAGCTACAGAACGGAACAACAGTGTTCCCCCTTCCGGAAACAAAGATGGAATTTCCCAGAAAAAAAAATAGCAAATAATCCTATCATGCATGCGTGGGTTGGACAGGGCTAAGGCCAACTCCAACTGTTCCCGCATTTTGGACAGGTTACGGGGCGGAATGGACAGACCCCGGGACGGCATCCAGCCTGGAATGACTGGTGTATCCAACGGTGTCCTATCTGTCCGGCATTTTCTTCCTGGGACCAACTGAACCAAATTAAAAGAGAACCAACGGAGTACCAAACTGAAGCAAATTTAAAGGACCATCGGAGTACACGCAAACGTAAATATAGGAGAAATCTATGCATCTCGCTCATAGATTATCTTCCTCTTCTTCTCGAACCAACTCCGTTGAATTGAGTCCATGTCGGTGAGATCTGAAGTCATGATGGTTTTCTTTGGCAAGTCGCTGGAGCTCTACCTTCTCCTTTTTTGCACGGGCGTTGATCTCTTCTATCAATTCTATCAAGACACTTTGACTGGATTTTGTAGTAGTTCTTCGCTACATCCTCTCTCTCCTTGTATTTTCTCTCTTCCTTCTTGTCGATGGACACCTCATTATCGGCGATCAGCCCTTTCACCATCTTCTGGATGGCAACTGAAGAAGCTTCACGCTTGAGCTTTAGCTTGGAGTTGTTCCTCCCTCTCGGCCTTTGGGTTGCCGGCCCTTCCTCGTCGATGATGATTCCAACGCCTCCTCCCTTTGCACTTCCCGCATAGAGCTCTTTCCACTTCTCGTAATCTTTGATCTTCATCCAACAATGGCTTGTGGCAAGTCTTGAAGTGCTCCAATGCATACCACACCTAAACCAACAAGTTTAAGTTCACTTTTGAATGCAAAGCTCGTATGAATGAGAACATATAGATATTTGTAGGAACATACCATGTTTCCAACTCCAATGCCGCTCACGGGCCTTGACTTAACATGGTCATAGGAGGCACAAAACTTCGTGCATTGTTCGGAGATGAATGCCCACCTCTTCGTAAGTGAGTTCTCGTTGCGATCGCTCATAAATTGTTGCTCACCAAAATGTTTTTGCTCGTGAAAGTATTTCCATACTCGGTTACAAAATGCCCCTCCCTTTTGTTTTGCACCGGTTATTAGATCTTGGCTAATTTCCATCCATGTCTTGCAAAGCATATCATCCTCGAGGGATGAGTACGATCCGCTCCTCCGGCTACCGCCTTGTGTTTGCATTTTCAGACTAGTTCGTCCACAAACAAAGGCTCGTCGTCAATAGAGATACAATATTCTTGGGTGCCAAGGCCTTCTTGGGTACCAAGGCCAAGATCCTGCAAGGGCGTATGGTTGGATCAGGTACACCGATGAGGGCAAGAACAAGGGACAAGTTACCTGTGTTGGAGTTAGGGTTGGAGCTGGGGTCAGTGTTTCATCAAACAGCATGCGAGGAGAACGCATGCTGTCGGAGGGGATGCTTCCCCCGGTCTTGCTGCTGCATGAAGAGCCTCCGCCGACAGGTAACGCATTCAGGTCAAAGGCAAGCATCGTTGGCGACAAGTCGTTGACAATCTCCGTGCCCCCCGTGATGGTCGCCGCTTCGACACCGGATGGTTTGTTCGCGGACGCGGCCGAGGTTGCTATGCCCGTGAAGGCAGCTAGTTGCTACTCCTTTATCAAGAGCATGGTGGTAGCCTACGCAGCTCTGGCCTTGGTGGTTGCTCGTCCTCGAGTAGGTAAGTGATAAAAGAATAATTTTTTAGGTGACATGCACCCTCACAATAAAGATCCAACCATTTGCAAGCATTAAAAGCTGGGATCAAAGAACTCTAAACATGTGCATGAAAGATGGAGTTCTAACAATAGGACATAGTAACTATGCATGCAACATGGCAAGCTACAAACAAAGATCATGAATAACATGCATTGAAAAACGTTTGTTTGTTTCACATGTAGAAAATATAGCATAGTGGCAATCAGCTTGTCCCTCATAGAGTAGCAATACCGATGCATAGGACACCTGCAAAGTTCACAAGGGTGACTAGAAACAAATAGCACAAAAATAAGTAATAACACAATATACATCAATTAATAAGCTTTGGAACACTACACACATAATGACAACTATGCTCTCTTAATGATGCCTAAAGGTAGAAGGTGGAGACTCAATAGTGGTGGAAGAAAGGCCTTTTTTGTAAAGGAAGCAGGGATTACAAGTTTCAAAAAGAGCTTCCAAAAATTATGGTACTTGTTAGCTTCTAGCCCTCATTGCCCCTATCATAAGCATCTGGAAGTGGTTAAGGTTAAAGTGGCAAAGATGGAGTATATGCTTGACGAAGTATAAGTTGGCAGTCTCATGTCCCTTGAATACGAGGGCCACACCTTATGCATACTCAACTTTGGGTCCAGGTAAGTTCTTGTCACCATAAGTATTTGCATATCATTGAGAACCGCCAACGGGGTACCCCTTGCACATGGTACAGGAGCTTTCCCCATAACCAAAATGACAAGGCAAGCAGACAATGATCATCTCAGCAATCTTTTTATTTACCATATGCATAGCTTTTTATCGAGAATGCTTCATACATATATCATTATGGTGATGCTGCAAGTTTCCACCATGATTAGGCATGGCTTAGGCTAGCGGCCCAGGCGTTTTTCTAACACATGATACAAACTCCATGGACTTACAAGTTCCCTCTTTATTTCACATCGGTGACATCCATAGACAAAAGAACATGATATCAACTAAGTACAAAGTACAAGTGCAATGTTGAAAACGTTCCCCGTGACAGGACGGTTCTGCTAATTCCAACTTATAAGTGCAAGCATATACAACAAAGTTGTCACAATGGTTCAAGTTTATTAGGGGCAAAGAATAAAATGTGCCATCAAGTTCGTGAGGGCTTTAATCACTAAGTTTTCACATAAAAAATAGTTTTTAATTGGAAGATAGGTGAAAACAAGAATATAATTGGAATGGTGTAACACACCATGCATAGGAGTTTATAGTGGACACTTTGGAATAACTTGGTTTTTGGGAGTTGGCGGCATGAGTAGAACTTACTCATACAAGTGGAGGCTAGCAAAAGACTGGGAGCAACCAACTAAGAGAGCATAATGGCCATAATCTTATGAGGCTAGCAAAAACCCATATGTTGGATCCACACAAGGAATCACAACGTCACGTCAAGGTCATCTTGCCTCCATACGAGAGGAAAAGGATATAGGTGACTTCTTCGTCCCATTCCAAATCTCATGGTTAACGCGTAATATACGACGCTAGAATCACTGGCGACATTGGTTGTTAAGTCCTAGATAATATGTTCCTTTACCACCGGAACTTTCATAGTAGGTTATTACCTCATGGTAAATAACCTATAATTATATTATTATGAAAATAATGTTTTCTGACCTTTTTCAAATGCAGGTGATGACAACACTAGATTTGCAAAATACTTTACAGAAAATAACCAAAGGACATAAGCAAGTGTGAACTTGCCTTTTGTGATTGCAAGATTATGCACTCACGGTCTTCAAGACAATATAAGATCCAATATATGAAATCAGCATCATTGGTCCGGTAAGTACTAATGTTTAAAGAAGCAAGATGTTATTATGCATAAGTAATGTAATGCATTTTCGTAAACTCGAATCCCGAGAATAACGTGGTTCTAGGGTTTGGAAACTAGAAATGGTTCCTGTTAGAATGTGTTGTCCTTTTAGATAAGTTTCATATTTGTGCTTCTTATTAAGGCTTGTGATTGTGTGTGAATTAACATGTGATTATAATATCATAAAACAATGAGATACACATAAGTGTGCGATGCTACTTAAGATTGCTTATACTATAATTGTTTATATTCAAATTTGTACTTTCTATACTTCATAATGTTTCCTTATAGTTACTTAAGAATGTCTATACTTTTATTTGGTGTAGTGGTTTCTTGATTTTTATAATGGAATAGAATCACTTATCTTTTTGTGAATGAATGGTTATGGTTTGTGGACAAGGAAATAATATTACTTAATTACTTATGGATTCAATATAGTCTTTTGGTATGTTTATAAACTTGTGTTTCAAGTAAGGGAAAAGGTTTTATTTAATCCCAAAGTATTCTTGAAGATTTTACAATTGATAAAGATCTTTTTAGAAAATAAACTACATATATGGTTGAAGGATAATTCAATAAAATTGTATTTAAAATGTGTTAAACCATTTTGACTTCATATTATCAACATTCAAGACGATTACCATTTATTAGACTTTAATTAGTTAATTTTATAATATTAGCAAATTGTATTTACCCTTATATGAATTATTAACTAAAGAAATAGGTTTAAATTCAAGTTATTAAAGTGTTTAACTTTTTTATTTAATTCAAAAATGGAATATTATATTTTAAACATGTAGATATTATTTTTTGATCATTTTGATATATTAGATTTATTTTTTTTATTTATAAATAATAAGATATGATTTTTATAAGATTTATTACTTTATAAATAACAAATATTTAATTAAGTGAAATAATAATGTATGATCATAGATTTGAATTATAGTTATTATTTTTCTAAGATTTTTAGTATTTTATTTATATTTTTAACATTTACCATTATTAAAATCTGAATTATCAAAGTTTTATTACTCATAAATTATTTATTAAATAATAATTATTTAAATTGTTAACATAATAATATTTGATAATAGTTTTAAGTTATAGATTTTATTTTTTACAAATTTTCATATATTATACACATTTTTCTGAATTACAAAACAAAAGTTATTAATTAAACAAGATTTAATCATTTTATTTCATTTCTGGAATATTGATATTTGAATGTATATTGTTTTTATCAATTAAATAAGCAGGGAATACTTTTTGTACCGAGCCTAACTTAGACTAGGTCACCGACTGGTGGGTCACATGCCACATGGCATGCCCAGTTTGATTAATGTTTTTGTTACCGAAGTTGTTTCTACTCCCAGACGATGACAGATGGGCCCAATACCACGTCACCTGCCACCTGGGCAATGACCAGTCAAACGGTTGAATCGGTCAAGGCTGATGTGAGAACGACGTTAGAGTGACGTCACCTTGTCGGTGACGCACAAACGGTGAACGACGGCGATGTTCTAGTGACATCTAGTGAACGTGATGATCATGGTTCGAACTAGTGCACTCCGGGGAGGCTAACACCGGTGGCGCCGCCAGCATATGGTCATTGAAATAGTGACCACAACGGCGACCGACGGTGTCGCAAGGCGGAGCTCTACGGAAACAAGGCTACAGCGAACAATAACACAAAATAGGAGGTTTAGGAGATGTGTTAGCTCACCCAGGGACTCATGCGGTGGTCGGCGAGGGCCTAAGTGGTCGGAGGTGAGAGCTTGGACATGAATTCTGGCGAACTTCGACAAAAAGGAACGATGAAATTTGCATCATCCCGAGCTTCCCTTGATGTTTTACTTTGTAGGGGTTCGTAGCATGGAAAACAAAAAATTTCTACCGCATGCACACAAACAAGCCAAGATCTATCTACTAGATTGTAGCAACGAGTCGATAGAGGAACTCACCCTCGAAGATTCCAAAGCGGTTAACGAGAGCAGATTCTCGTGGGTGATGTAGTCGTACTCTTGCCGATCGCAAGATCGCGTAGACGATCCTTTCGGTGCTGCGTTCCGGCAGCGCTTCCGCAGTCGGTCACACGTTCGGTACTCAATGAAGACCTTCCTCTCCCTTTTTCCAGCAGGCAACAGAGGTTGTAGCACTCTCCTCGTGATTCCGGCAGCACGACGGCGTGGTGTCGGAAGTAGAGGGGAGATCTCGCAGGGCTTCGCCTTAAGCCGAAGTGAGTATGGTGGAGTATGAGAGAGGCCTTGGCGATCTAGGGTTTAGAGGCACCAAGGGGAGGGTGTGGCCAGCGGCTAGGGTTTGGGGAAACCCCAAGTCACCGACTTGGGAGGAGCCCTAGGCGGCGGCAGCACTTGGAGGTGGTGTCGGCGCCTAGAGCTAGGGTTTTTGTGTGTAAGGGTAGGGGGCAGCCCTACCCCTCCTTATATAGGTGGGAGAGGGCCGGTTGGGAGGAGGGAGTCCTCCTCCAACTCCTCCTCCTTGGCCGGCGGGTGGAGGGAGTGGGACTTCCTCCCCAAGTAGGTTTCCTACTCTCTCTCCACCAAGCAAACTTCGGATTTGACTTTTCAAATTGGCGTTTGACTTTCAAACTTGGATTTGATTTCTCTCTCCATATTGCACAGCCAAGTGACCTAGTACATGATGCAACCATTCCACATTGTCATGACACATTCATGTACCCTTCCTCTCCGGAGTGCCGGACCTTCCAGACCCTTCTAGAACATTCCTGGTGAAAACACCGGAATCATTTTCGAACTCCGAAACAGGAATTTTCTTATATGAATCTTATTATCCGGACCATTCTGGATCTCCTTGTGATATCCCGGATCCCATCTGAGACTCCAAACAACATTCGTTCTCTTACTCATCATTCCATAACTACACAACAACATCGAATCCTTAAGTGTGTCTCCCTACGGTTCGTGAATTATGCGGACATGACCGAGACACTTCTCCGATCAATAAGCAATAGAGGAATCTGGAAATTCATATGGCTCCCACATATTTCTATGATTACTTTGCAATCGAATGAACCACTTACATACGATACCAATTTCCCTTTGTCTCACGATAGTTTACTTATCCGAGGTTTTGATCGTTGGTATCTCTGCATACCTAGTTCAACCTCACATCGATAAGTACTCTTTTCTCGTTCCCGTGATATGTGATCCCTTGTGAGCCAGTCACATGCTTGCAAGCTAATTGGATGACATTCCACCGAGAGGGCCCAGAGTATATCTATCTGTCATATGGATGGACAAATCCCACTCTTGATCCATGTGCCTCAACCCATACTTTCCGAACACTTAATGCCACTTTTATAACCACCCAGTTACGGTGTGGTGTTTGATGTCATCAAAGCATCCTTCCAGTGATGGTGATTAACATGATATCATGGTCGAAGGAATTAGGTTACTATGTATCAGAAAGCTTATAGCAAATGAACTATTAAAATGACTCGATCTTTATGCTATGCTTATCTATAGGAGTAAGTCCATCACACCATTCTCCTAATGACATGATCTTGTTGTTAACAACATCTCAATGTTCATGATCAGGAAACCACGATCATCTATTAACCAACAAGCTAGTATTATAAAGAGGCTTTACTAGGGACTCTATTAGTTTACAAATCACACAAGTATTAATGTTTCTGGTTAATACTATTATAGCATGAACATAAACATTTATCATAAACACAAATATATAATAATAACTAAATTTATTATTGCCTCTAGGGCATATCTCCAACATACTCCACCCAGAAGACCTACGGAGCACGGCGCTTCTCCCCATCCACACCACAGGCTTCGAGGTGCATTGCATCGACGGCTAGCCGAAGCTCGCCGGCGATGGCATCGGGTTAAAACGAGAGACAGAGAGCGAGAGGGAGGATGATCGAGGATGAGGATTGACTAGAAGCTCGAGGCGGTCTCAGGAAGTAGCTTTATATGGCTCGGCAGGCTTGGACACGTCGGCACGACGGCGATGACGGTCGAGGCATGGCGATGGTTTTGTGCTTGATTCGAGCACGAATCTTGATGGGACAGGTGGATATGGACTCCAGGCTAATAGGGCGAAGCTAAGGAGTAGTCCTCGCGTCCGAGACGGTCCAAAATGACGGCGGCGACGTGGCTCGCCGGTGGCGTGTCTATCAGCCAGAGGAAGACAAAGACGACGGTTCTCTCTCGCGTCGGACCCGCTTGCCAGTGAGAGAATTAAACGGTATGTGGGCTCGGGCCGAGCTGGGCTACTGATAGGCTGCTGCAAACCAAGCGAAATTTCTGCTGCTACACATGAGCGTCAGTTAGAAGGAGAGGTAATGGGCTTTGGGCCACTTTCTGGACTGAGTTCGTTTCCTTTTCTTTATTCTTTCTATTTTCTGTTTTAAAATTTTCTTTTCAATTTGAATTTCCACATGTTTAAATACCATAAATTCTATAGAGTATTTAAAATATTCTAGAGGTAATTATACTAATTGATTGCTCTACTCATCTTGGTATTTTTTTTAATTATTTTATTCAAAATTATATATTAAGTAAAATAATTAAGAACTAGGTTTTTAGAATTTTGTTTAAAACCTTAAAACTTTTCTATAACATTTTTTTTCACTTTTATTTGGAGTAATGAAGTTTTAAAATGTTTACTAAATAGCCATAGAGTTTATTTATATGAATTTAAGCACATAATAAGGTATATATTTCATTATGACTAACATAAAAGTTAAAGGTTTGGGATTATAAATGTCTACCATCAGTTCTGGGAGTTTTAATATTTTATATCCTTTTATAATTGTGAATTAAGGTGAATGGTTAAGACATATTGTATTTATGTTTATGATCATGAATGATATCACCATTTAAAGTAAAAAATTGTGATTGTTTTCTAGGCTAACTTATGAGAAAGAATTGATAAAGATAGTTCCTAGGCACCTATGATAATGAGGGTTGAAAATGACAAACATGTGCTTAAGTAATTTAATATAGGAAAATACTCCTATAAAGCATTGGGGAAAAAGATGATAGATCAATTATATGAAATATATTTTATGTTTGGTTAAATATTTAGGGTTTAGGTTTCATCCAGAATTCCTATCTTCCATACTTCAATAATTTTGGACTTCTAATTAAGGAATTCCTTTCCTAGATATACTACTTCTTTATATCCAACATCATGTGTTAACATAATGAGCTTTACTTCACAAGAATCTTCTTATTCACCTTTAATTCTTCTAAATCCATTTATAAATGCAATGAGCTTGACATTAAAGCTTTTCATAATCTTCTCATATCCATACTTGGTTATATCAACTACTCTACCGCTGATAACGTCCAATCCAACGAGTAGTTACTTCTAACTCCATTTATACTCTTCCTTCATCATCCACCACTGACATTACTCCAAGAGATGTATACATCAAATCCTACTTCACCTCAAGTGCTTACTATCCTTTAAGAGGAATAACACTTCTACATTAACTCCAATATCTTATACTCAAACTTCTCATTATACCATGGTGACTTGTCATGGCTAACCTATAATAACATATCTATACTAGGGTTCAATCATGTTCTATCCACCAATGTCACTTATACATGATATAAGCATTCAATCTTGGTGACTAAAGCATGATCATTACAATCCTTTGATCATTTATGGTTTAGGTTTCCAGTTGTCTAATCAAGGATTTCATCCTTGAAATCTTCTTTGTTACCATATTGATTTGATTTCCTCTAATCACTCCATCCTATAGAGGATATCTAAAACTAGCATTACTATTTACCTCTTCTTACTTCTTTCTTTATAGGCCTTAAGTGAATGCTATAATAATAACAAGAGTTGATAGATCAATAATTGATAGGTTAAGAATTGGCGAATCAATAGTTGATTTCACAATATTGATGAACATTAGATATGAGAATAAGATTCAATAGAGATGATAAGGATTTATATGGAAAGAAAGATATATGGTGAATGGTCTTGAATTGGTTTATTTCCTACTTAATACAACTAAAGAGTTAGGGTTAAGTATTACCATGATCCACATGGTAGAAATAAATAACGATAAAATAGACCAAGAATTAGTTATTATACTCTTATTATTTGGGTTATATTCTTAATTTGGTATTCATGGGTTGTTGTGATGAATACTAGGATGTTTAATCAAGGTGTAATGGTTTAGTTTCCTTGCATTTGATCTACCCTTAGATCAAATCATGCCTACCCAAAATAAGGTTTTAGCAAAGGTCATATTGAAACTTATCACAGTCCACTTGATGATCTACTTGAATTCCATCAAGTTGAGAGAAGCTCCAATCACTTTGATAAGTTTTGTTCAAAAGCGCGAAAATTATCCGGATTTTCTATGCATGAATGCAATGCACACATATGGGTTTAGCTTATTTCTAAGCTCTAATGTTGGGATGTTACAGACTCTCCCCCTTAAAATAAACTTCGCCCCCGAAGTTCATAAACTGTCATGTTTCGGAGTAAGGAATTGGTCTGTATTGGTTACGACAAGTCTCAGCTCCATGGTAACCTCAAATGGAAATAATCGTATTATTCCATATCGAGATCCTTTCCTTGAATTCCTACCATACTTGGCAATCTTTAATCTTGTTGTCTCCAATACCCAAAGTTCCTTTTTCTTTAATCCCTTAGGGATATTTCCTTATTATAAACTCCTTAATTTGGGATCTCTTCTTTAGTTCCTTATCCTAATTAGGTATCCTAATCCAACTCCTTCACTTGATCATCGAACTTCCTTACTATATTATATAAGGTCTAGGAAGTCTCCCTAAGATAGGGTTTTAATTTTTATAACACAATAGTTGTGGCCAAAAGACTAAATTTTTGGATTGTCATTTTATGATTTATACTGGTGGTCCTTCTGAACATTGGTTGTGAACACATTTAGTTCATACCTGTTGGAATTTCTTGTTCCTCTACACCTATCCAATTGGATATGCTTTATTCTCTCTTATGAATCACTTAAGAGTTGTTTTCCTCTAGAGTTAGACTATTAAGAGTAATCTATTTTACTATCTTCAAGTTTTTTACTTTAACAGGATTTAGATAATCTTTTATTATTATCTTAACTTCTTCTAGGAGAAATTTTATAATGATTACTTCTTTTAACCCTATAACAATAAGTCTTACGTTGTCATAGATTATTATTTCTTTCCCAGCCTTTACTCTAGGATTCCGATAACAGTACTTATGTTTACTATTCTATTGATGAGGACATCCCTACGGTTTATACAACCATTGCACCTACAACAACACCTCCTCATGTTCCACAATTCCTAGGACCTCTCACAAGAGCTCGTGCACGCCAACTAAATTATTAGGTACTTTCGTTTCTAGGAACTATTCCCAATATTCATGAGAATATGATGCTGCCTAAATCAGATGTGTTTATGTTACTTAGGAATGATGGGCCTAGCATCGACGAGGGGGACAAGCGTTGGAGCATGATCAAGCAGGGAGATGATGGCAACAATCGTGTGAGGATTCAGTATGATGCTGGAAGTGATGATTTTTGAGCGTTGAAGCCACCGCAATGAAAAGATGAAGACATGGACGAACTAGAGAGCTACACACTTCAAATTTTCGTCCATGTGATTAGATGGTGTTGCGTCACCTTTAAATATGGGCCAGGCCCATGTAATTTTCGTCCAAATAAAGGGGCTGAATTTTTAGAGTCCGTATAGTGGAGGAAACCGGTCTAAAGATGGATTTCGACCTCCTTCCCAAGGCTGGCCGAAATTTCCTTCTATCCTCCATATATACCCCCGTTAGGTCATCGTTTAGACCCTGATTTTGTTTAGTAAAAGACTTAGCCATGAGCTACTCTTCGCCATAGGCACAAGTGTCAAACCGACCTTTTGTACTACGCACTTACAAAATCCCACCTCTTCAATAAAGCTTTCATCTATATTCGCAATATCTTGATTGCATCTATAATTCTTGTTGGTTCTTCGATTGCTTGCAGGGATTGATCCTCGTGATCAGGTTGATCTAGCTCCGGAGTGATCAATAGCCTCGGAAGTTGGTGTATCGATTGCTAAGGCACAACGTCTCGTACGTTTGTAGTCGGATCGTCAACGTCGACCTCCACCATAATCGAAAGTTATCGTCTCATCGCAAGATCGGGCACCTTTACCCTATCAAGTGGTATCAGATTTCAGGTTTCTCGGTGAGATCTTAAAGTTTTCGTAGTTTAGATTACATCTGTTCTTCTTCCTATAAACCATAAAAAGGCAACAAATTAGGGTTAGATCCGTATCCTAGAAACACTTTTGGGCCTTTTGCATCGTTTCTTTTCAGTATTTGCTTTGTTGAGTTCTAGTCTGCATCATCGTGTCCAGTGCTGGTCTTAGATCTAGATCTTTAGAGTTTTGAGTTCTGGTCACAATCATCACCACCGCCACCACCGATTTCGCTATCACCACCGCCATACACTCGCTACAAGCCTACACCCACATGCCGCCTCCGCCACCACATATCCTCGTTCCAGTCCAGTTAGGTTTGTTTTCGTTTTCCTACTCTTGCTTGCCAACATTATAGATCCGATCCGAGTTGCAACTTGATCTGAGTCCCAGAAAGTTTCGGCCAGAAGGAAAGCGGGGAGGAGAGCAAAAAAATGTCTGGAAACTCCTCCGAATTTTTTTTCGGCCTATAATGTTTCTAGGCTTCTAGGATCGTTTTGAGCTATACGCCATTATATTAAAAAAAATGGCGCCTGCACGCTTTCCAGAGCAGTTTCGTGCAGTTTTTGGAAATTTCAAAAATCTTCCTGAGCCTATCCTGATATTCTACCTGGTTGATCGTTTTGAGACACGTTCCATCCTAGTGATTTTTGCCTCATTCGCGCGTTGTTCAGAGCACTGGTGCCTATTGTTGTTTCAGTGTCGCGGCGTGCCTCGCAGTGTTCTAGGCTCGCGTCTCTAGCTTGAGATAGTCTAGGACCAGCACAATACCGTCGTTGAGATGCTATTCAACCTTGCATTGCTGTTTTGAAATTGTGTCTGCAGATATTGCAGCCACCCAGAACTCCACATATTCCTACACTGTATGTTGACACCACCTGATAATCGCTCCATTCAATCTTCCTGAAGCTTGATCACGACGGTTGCTACTCACCACATGTTGCAGGGTAAGAACGGGTAAGAACGGGTAAGAGTGTTGGTTTGCTTGACAGATTAAGCGTTTTCCACCCCTGTTTCCGTTGTATCTCCATTATATACCTGTGTTTTCTTTTGTGTACTAATCATGCCACCAGAAACCACCGAGACACAGCTAGTGGAGGGTGAAGCCTTGTAGGCTCACGTCACCACACTTTTGGCTGACCATATGCAGGATGTGGACAAGCGTTTTACTGACATGATGGAGCACCTCGAGGGACTTGAGACCGCCTTCACCGCCAAACTCGACGCTAAATTCCAGGAGGTGCTAGCACGCTTACCACAACCATTGACGGCTCGCGCACCTCCTCCACAGCTGACGCGCGGGGCTCCTACACCAACCTTGTTGGGACGTGCACAACACATTCTTAAACATCCAGCACAAACTTTGGCTGTGGGTGATGCGGGTGATGCTGCTGCGGGCGTTGCAGGAGCTACGGGTGTCAAACAGGCCCGTGATGCACATTTGGATGATTATTACGGGAAAGATGAGTACGATGGCGAGTACGCGGATGACTTCACAGTTGATCAGCCAGCGGGTCGTCCTAAGCAATACAATCCCCACATTCGCCGCCCACCTCCTTTGCCGCTAGTACGTGATGATGACCATGTTGCTAAACTGAAATTACATGTTCCTACGTTTGATGGTCGCTATAATCCTGATGCATACCTCTCTTGGGAATTAGAATTAGACCAGCGTTTTGCATGTTTAAATTATCCCGAGGATAGACGTGTTAGTGCTGCTACTTGTGAGTTCACTAGTTTTGCTTCCATATGGTGGTCTGAATATTAGGCTAATCCAATCACTACGTGGGATGCTTTCAAACATGCTATGCGTATTCGTTTTATTCCACTCTATTATCAGCGTTCCATGCTCACCAAATTAGCACGTCTAGATCAAGGCAAAAATTCTGTAGAGGATTACTATCAGGAGTTGCAAACTGGCATACTACGTTGTGGTATAGAGGAGGATAATGAAGCATTAATGGCACGATTCGTAGGCGGGTTAAATAAGGACATTCAGACCATTCTTCGATATAAATCTTATCACACTGTTACACGTTTGTTTCATCTTGCTTGCAATGCTGAATGTGAAGTGCAGGATCGACGCGAGGCGATACAGACTAATTATTTTGTAGGGCGTTCTACTTGGAGATCACCGAATTCGGCGTCACGGGCTGCTGCACCTACACCTCCAGCGACCACATACACGCGATCTGCAGCATCTACACCACCTCCGTTTGCTGCACGGAAGACTACTACGGGACCATCCTCGAGTGTTGCGTCCTACATGGCATCTACGGGAAAGTCCAGCAACATTCAGTGCCGCAAATGTGGTGGACTTGGTCACTTTGCACGTGATCGTGCCTCCTCCCGTGTGATGATTGCTCTTGAGGATGGTGGATACGATTCTGCCAGTGATTATGATGAAGATACTTTGGCTCTTATTGCATATGATGAGCAATGTGCTGCAACACCCACGAAGCAAGATTCTGAATATATGGATGTGGAACATGCAGAGAAATACTCGAGTTTAGTTGCACAGCGAGTCTTGAGTGCACAAATTACCAAGGCCGAGCCTGACCAGCGCCATAATCTGTTCCATACCAAGGGCGTGGTTAAAGATCGTTGTATTCGTATTATTATTGATGGAGGGAGATGCAACAACTTGGCGAGCATGGAGATGGTTGAAAAGCTTTCTCTTACGACACGACCATATCCTCGTCCATATCACATTCAATGGTTTAATAACAACGGCAAGGTTAAGGTAACACGTACAGTTCGTGTGCACTTTACTATTGCTGCATATGCTGATTATGTTGAGTGTGATGTTGTTCCTATGCAAGCATGTGCTCTTTTACTTGGTAGACCATGGCAATTTAATACAAATTCTATACACTATGGTACCACAAATCAGTATTCTCTTGTTCATAATGATAAGAAAATTGTGTTACTTCCCATGTCTCCTGAAAGTATTTTAAAAGATGATCTTGCTAGAGCTAGTAGAGCACATAATGAGGGAAAAAAGCTGAGCGAAAATCAGATTGCTGCTAAAGAACTTATGCCTTCTACAAGTACTTCTAAATCTGATCCAAAACATGCTAATGAAATTCGTTTGAAAAGTACTTGTTTGATAGCTAGCAAATCTGATATTTCTGAAATTGATGTGAGTACTACTACATGTTATGCTATCATTTGCAAAGACGTGTTGTTTTCGGCTGAGGAGTTGTCTCCTTCTTTGCCACCTGCTGTTGCTAACATTTTGCAGGAGTATGAGGACATTTTCCCACAAGATTTACCTCCAGGACTGCCAACTATTCGTGGAATTGAGCACCAAATTGATTTGATTCCTGGAGCATCTTTGCCCAACCGTGCGCCATATCATACCAATCCGGAGGAGACGAAAGAAATTCAGCGACAAATTCAAGAGCTTCTTGACAAGGATCATATTCGTGAGTCTCTTAGTCCATGTGGTGTTCCTATTATTTTGGTACCAAACAAAGATGGTTCTTCGCGCATGTGTACTGATTGCAGAGCAATCAATAATATTACCATTCAATATCATCATCATATTCCTCGTTTAGATGACATGCTTGATGAATTGAGTGGATCCACCATATTCTCTAAGGTTGATTTGCATAGTGGTTACCACCAGATTCGTATGAAGTTAGGAGATGAATGGAAAACT
The DNA here is from genome assembly GCA_030063025.1 of Avena longiglumis. Classification (NCBI taxonomy): domain Eukaryota; kingdom Viridiplantae; phylum Streptophyta; class Magnoliopsida; order Poales; family Poaceae; genus Avena; species Avena longiglumis. Next base: position 7,210,500 of record CP125973.1, read on the forward strand.
GCATTTAAAACTAAATTTGGCCTATATGAGTGGTTAGTGATGCCCTTTGGTTTAACTAATGCTCCAAGCACTTTCATGAGATTAATGAATGAAGTTCTACGTGCTTTTATTGGACATTTTGTGGTGTTATATTTTGATGATATATTGATATATAGCAAATCTGTAGAAGAACATTTGGAACATTTACGTGTTGTTTTTTATGCTTTACGTGCTGCACGTTTGTTTGGTAACATTGCGAAGTGCACCTTTTGCATGGATAGAGTTGCTTTTCTTGGCTATGTTGTTACAGCATAGGGTATTGAAGTTGATCCCGCCAAGATTGAAGCAATTTCGAGTTGTCCACAACCCAAAACAGTTACACAAGTGAGGAGCTTCCTTGGCCTCGCTAGATTTTATAGGCGCTTTGTCAAAGATTTTGGGCCCATTGCAGCGCCGCTGAACGAGCTTACTAAGAAAGATGTGCCCTTTGTTTAGGGCGATGCACAACAAGAAGCCTTCATGCCCTTTTACTCCAATTGCCTGATTTTACTCCAATTGCCTGATTTTAATAAGACCTTTGAGTTGGAATGTGATGCTAGTGGCACTGGTTTGGGAGGAGTGTTGTTACAAGAGGGAAAACCTGTTGCATATTTCAGTGAGAAATTGAGTGGATCTAGTTTGAATTATTCTACTTACGATAAGGAATTATATGCTCTTGTTAGGACATTAGAAACTTGACAACATTATTTATGGCCTAAAGAATTTGTTATACATTCTGATCATGAATCTTTGAAGCATATTCGTAGTCAAGCTAAGTTGAATAAACGTCATGCAAAGTGGGTTGAATTCATTGAATCTTTTCCTTATGTTATTAAACACAAAAAGGGTAAGATAATAGTATTGCTGATGCTTTGTCACGTCGTTATACCATGTTATCTCAACTTGACTTCAAAATGTTTGGATTGGAAACTATTAAAGAACAATATGTGAAAGATGTCGATTTTAAAGATGTTTTGCAGCATTGTCTAGAGGGTAGAACTTGGAACAAATTCGTCCTCAATGATGGGTTTGTGTTCTGTGCTAACAGACTATGCATTACAGAAGGTTCCGTTCATCTTTTGTTGTTGCAGGAGGCGCATGGAGAAGGATTGATGGGTCACTTTGGAGTAAAGAAGGCAGAATACGTACTTGCTACACACTTCTTTTGGCCACGCATGCGAAGGGATGTTCAGAGGTTTATTGCTCGCTGCACAACATGTCAAAAGCTAAGTCACGCCTTAATCCACATGATTTATATATGCCTCTTCCTGTTCCTAGTGTACCTTGGGAGGATATTTCTATGGACTTTGTGTTAGGATTACCTCGAACACAGAAGGGGAGGGATAGTATTTTTGTGGTTGTGGATAGATTTTCTAAGATGACACACTTTATTCCTTGTCATAAGAGTGATGATGCGTCTCATGTTGCTGAATTATTTTTTTGCGATGTTGTTCGCTTGCATGGTGTGCCTAATACTATTGTTTTAGATCGTGATACTAAATTTCTTAGCCATTTTTGGAAATGTTTATGGGCTAAGTTGGGGACTAAGTTGTTGTTTAGTACTACATGTCATCCCCAAACTGATGGACAAACTGAAGTAGTTAATAGAATTTTGTCTACCATGCTACGGGCTGTTTTAAAGACGAACTTAAAAATGTGGGAAGATTGTTTACCTCATATTGAATTTGCTTACAATCGTTCCGTGCATTCTACAACTAAGTTATGCCCTTTTGAGGTTGTGTATGGCTTTGTTCCTCGTGCACCTATTGATTTATTACCTCTTCCATCTTCGGTGCAACATAATTTTTATGCTACACAACATGCTGAACAGATTCTTACGTTGCATAGGATTACTAAGGAAAATATAGAACGCATGAATGTTAAATATAAACTTGCGGGTGATAAAGGACGCGAGCATATTGTGTTTGATGTGGGAGATTTAGTTTGGTTGCATTTGCGCAAAGATTGTTTTCCTGATTTGTGCAAGTCTAAGTTAATGCCACGTGCTGCTGGTCCTTTTAAAGTGTTAGAGAAAATGAATGATAATACATATAAACTTGAGCTTCCTGCAGAGATGGGCACGGTAAGTCCCTCATTTAACATTGCAGATTTGAAACCATACTGAAAGGATACGGATGTCGCCTAGAGGGGGGTGAATAGGCGATTAAAACTTTTCCTAGAGTGGCTCAACAAAGACGGAATAAAACTAGTGTTTACTTTGTTAAGCACAACCTAGAACAACTAAGTTTTACCTATGTGCACCAACAACTCATGCTAAGCAATACAAGCAACAATGTGATAGCAAGATATAGATTACTTCAAGCACGAAGGCTATCACAATGTAAAGTGCATAAGTAAAGAGCTCGGGTATAGAGATAACCGAGGCACGCGGGGACACCGATATTTTACCGAGTTCCTCCCAACATGGAGTATGTCTCTTTTGGAGAGGGGGTGGTATCAAACCACCAACTCCACAAAAGGCCTCCCTTATTATCCGGTGAATCTCACCCCAACGGGATCGATCCACGCTTCCACTATCGGTGCACTTATCGGTGGCAACCGAAACCTCTCACAAGGTTGGGGCACTTCTCCACAACTTAATTGGAGGCTCCCAACAAATGCCACAAAAGGCCACAATGCCACCAAGGCCACAAAACCGTCTAGGGTTCCAAGAACCCAAGAGGGACAAACTCCAATGAGCAACTCAAACCAAATCCTCCGAGGAGAACTCAAATCGATGCACCAAATGCAAATGGTAAGAACACCACAAAGGTGCTCAAATTCCTCAATCTCAAGTTCCAACAAAGCTACTAAAGCTATTGGGGGAACAAGAGAGAAGGAATCAAAGAGAGACACAAAATCCCCCAAAATCTAGATCCCCAAAGATGCACTCACAAAGAGATGAATCGGTTAGGTCAAAACGCGGATCTAGATCTCCTCTCTCTTCCACTCAAATATGGGCAAGAATCATCGGAGGGAAAAGATTAGGCAAGCATCAATATCTAGAGCAAGTGTGGAAATCTTAGCCTAATAGAAGAGGAAGAAGCAATTAAAACGCAAAACGGGCAAAGCAATATATAGGGCTGGACAAAATCTGCCCGTTGGGGCGTTTTTCTGAACGGTCCGGTACTACCGGTAGTACCGGCCCTGTGCAAACTAGCGAGGCAGAGAAACTCGGGGCCAGCGTAGGAGCAAGCGGCAGCTGTGCGAGGCGAGGCGCTATAGGGGCCCACATGCCAGCAGCGAGCCAGCATAGGCGTGGAGTCAACGCTGGGTGGCCTGGTGAGGCAGCAGACGCGACAAGGCGAAAGCGACAAAGCAGCAGACATGGCGGGCGATGCGCCGGGTCAATGGCCGCATGAGCGACATGAAGGATGAGCGTGCAGTCTTTGTCTTGGGATTGGCGGCGCGGCGCGACGCAACGTGGGAGTGGGCCAGCGAGCGGGAGGAGCAAGGCTGCCAGGTGATCAGGTAGCGCAGTCGACTGGGCCGACTAGTACCGCCCGCCCGGCGGTACTACGGCCGTCCAGAGAGTCGCCAAGCTACCGGTGGGGAAAGGATAGAGGTCTGCCAGTGCGGCCGGTACCTACAAAGGTAGTACCGCCCAGTAAACTGCTTTTTACTTTTTCAAATCAAATAAAACAAACTTCAAATATTCATAACTTTGGCTAGGAGACTCCGATTGGCCCGATTCCAATTGCGTTGGATAGAGGACAACAATTGCTACCCAATAAAAAGTGAGAATTTATCAAGTAAAATAATGTGAGATACCTCACTTGGTGGGAAACCGGAAAGCCGTCAAGATTAAAATCGCAACAAGATGTAAACGGAAGATCTGATTTTGATGAACAAGATCTTGTTATGGAGATTACCACAAGCTCTAAATCCTCACATGGATAAGACCAAATAGCAACCAAATATGATGATGCAAGTATGCAAAGGTTTGAGCTCTCTCCGAACGATGTCATCGAGTTACTCATTTGAGAGCCCCTCTTGATAGTACGGTTATCTATCCTAAACCCAGTCTCACACACACAACGTGAGACCGGCAAAAGGGAAAACCTATCAAGATTATACCTTTGCCTTGAGCATTCCACTTGAGCTCGATATAGACGGTCTTGCCCTTCTCAAGATGGAACGCCTTTCTTAATTCCTCATCATCGACCTCGCATATTGAGCTTGCACAACATACCTTTTTTGCATCTCATCGACCTTGAAGCCAACACATGCTCCAAGCGATGCCAATGGACAAATCCTACAAGTATAACTTAATACACACATTAGTCCATAAAGATTGTCATTAATTACCAAAACCACACATGGGGGCCCAACATGTTCTTTCACATACTTTGGAGAAGAAGATGAGATTGCTTCGAGGACGACTTCAATTCAAGAAGGGGATGATGATAGTACATCCCTACGGTTGATACAACCGTTGCACCTACAACAACACCTCCTCATGTTCCACAATTCCAAGGAACTCTCACAAGAGCTCGTGCATGCCAACTAAATTATCAGGTACTTTCGTTTCTAGGAACTATTCCTAATATTCATGAGAATATGATGCTGCCTAAATCAGATGTGTTTATGTTACTTAGGAATGATGGGCCTAGGATGGACGAGAGGGACAAGCGTTGGAACATGATCAAGCAGGGAGATGATGGCAACAATCGTGTGAGGATTCAGGATGATGCTGGAAAGTGATGATTTTAGAGCGTTGAAGCCACCGTAATGAAAAGATGAAGACATGGACGAACTAGAGAGCTACACACTTCAAATTTTCGTCCATGTGATTAGATGGTGCTGCGTCACCTTTAAATATGGGCCAGGCCCATGTATTTTTCGTCCAAATAAAGGGGCTGGATTTTTAGAGTCCGTATAGTGGAGGAAACCAGTCTAGAGATGGATTTCGACCTCCTTACCAAGGCTGGCCGAAATTCCCTTCTATTCCTCCATATATACCCCCGCTAGGTCATCGTTTAGACCCGGATTTTGTTTAGTAAAAGACTTAGCCACGAGCTACTCTTCGCCATAGGCACAAGTGTCAAACCGACCTTTTGTACTACGCACTTACAGAATCCCACCTCTTCAATAAAGCTTTCATCTATATTCGCAATATTTTGATTGCATTTATAATTCTTGCTAGTTCTTCGATTGCTTGCAGGGATTGATCCTCGTGATCAGGTTGATCTAGCTCCAGCGTGATCAATAGCCTCGGAAGTTGGTGTATCGATTGCTAAGGTACAACGTCTCGTATGTTTGTAGTCGGATCATCAACGTCGACCTCCACCATAATCGAAAGTTATCGTCTCATCAAAAGATCGGGCACCTTTACCCTATCATCTACTCTCCCCCTTAGGGTTTACTAATAGTCTCTAAACTACATATATAGTAACCATTGGCTTTTTAGTTAGAATGTTGGTCTTTGTTCAGCTTATACTCTACCTAATTAGGGTTTTATGAAAGGTTGTACGATGTGTCCACACAATTGTGGATCTCCGAAACCAATCTTTTAGCATTTTAGTCTTACTTACTATTTGTATATTTTCAATTTGATAGGGCTAACTTCGCGAACCGCTTCAAATGACGATTGCTATAAAATTTATACTTCTCTATGTCTTACTTAACTTAGGCCAAATTTTATGCTCTTTATGCAACTTTTAAAATGATCTAATTAACTATTTTAACCGATACCTGCTGAGGCAAGTTACCGACTGTGGACCATCCTAGGGTGTATGTACTACTCTATGATTTCCGACATATTTTTGGCATTCACTCAAACTTATTCGAGTTTGGATACCACCTATTTCTAGTGAACTTATTTTCACTACTTCTTGTTTTTTTATTCTACGTGTAAACCTCCTTGGTATACGGAATTCGTCACTCCCTTACGCGGATTCGCATTCCTATCTAGATCTATAACATCAAGGGGTAACTGGATGTTGCAACATGCATTTGCACATCAAGTCAAACTTCATGTACAGATCTAGTCAATCAAGAAGATCCAAGAAAAACAAATAAATCCAAATGTGGTACATATAACACACAATATTCTAAGCCCGAAATATAGTAGTTGAGTATAATATCTCTAGAATTCAGGCTTAGTTGTGTATTATATGGCACCTCCTCATAAAGGTTTACATCGTGATACTTAGCACATAAGGTTAAACTATTCTTTGTCTCAATATTTACCCAATTTGCTCAATTGCAATAGGATAATTTTAAGCAAAGTGGTCTCAATTTGATTTCAACTAACCTCTTGTCTCAGTTTTGAAAGGATTAACTATAACCAACCTTTCTTTATTTAGTAAACTAACCTCACATGATCACTCCAAATGACTAATCAGACTTTATTTGCTAACTTAAACCAAAGATTATTAGAAATTTCTAGCACCTATGATTTCTATCATAGCTCTACCATGGTATTTTCATACTTCTACTCCAAGATAATTCACTAATTACTTGTCATACTTACACTTACATCATGGTTTTAGAGATAATCTCACCATGATCTTATTATGTTTTGCCTCTTTATCATGATTTAAGAGCTAATCTAACCATGATGAATTTGTTTCACACTACACTATTATTAAATCTTAACATAATTTCACTTCATTACGTAAAATTCGTAAGTGAATCCCACATGATCACTACTCATTACATCAACATTTATCCTGATGATATTCATCATGTTGTCTTTGGTTAACAACTAACAATAAAATTCCACTATGCTACTTGAATTCTAGAGTTAGGCTACACCATTAAGACTACTTCAATTGATGTTTTACACTTTCCTACAGTATCTTAGTGGTTTATGTCTCCCTCGGAAGACATTAAAGAAAACTATACTTGAGAAAAGATAAAATAATTACTCCTAAGAAAGAATGACTTAAGCATCTGACTTAGGTGTGACAAGGTTATCCTCAAGTGGATACTCATCACAAGTCATATGAATATTTGGTTTAGATAAGATGGCTCCTACAGTCACTATCCAACCTACAGATCTTCCTAAAAGGGTTTTAATCCCAAGGTCAAAGCATATGCTCTGATACCAACTGCGGTGACCCAGCATACCACTGCAAGATGTAGTACACTATAGTCATTGATGTTGGAGATATGCCCAAGAGGCAATAATAAAGTGGTTATTATCATATCTTCACACTTATGATAAATGTTTACATACCATGCTATAATTGTATTAACCGGAAACATTAATACTTGTGTGATTTGTAAACTAAAATAAGAGTCCCTAGTAAAGCCTCTTGTTAAACTAGCTTGTTGGTTAATATATGATCATGGTTTCCTGATCATGAACATTGAGATGTTATTAACAACAAGATCATATCGTTAGGAGAATGATATGGTGGACATACTCCTATAGATAAGCGTAGCATAAAGATCAAGTCATTTCAATAGTTCAATTGCTATATGCTTTATGATACATAGTAACCTAATTCCTTCGACCATGAGATCATGCATATCACCTTTACCGGATGAATGCTTTGATGACATCAAACACCACACCGTAACTGGGTGGCTATAAAGGTGGCATTGAGTGTTCGGAAAGTGTTGGTTGAAACACATGGATCAAGAGTGGGATTTGTCCATCCATATGACGGATAGATATACTCTGGGCCCTCTCGGTGAAATGTCATCCAATTAGCTTGCAAGCATGTGGGGAACGAGAAAATAGTACTTATCAGTAACGAGGTTGAACTAGGTATGCAGAGATACCGACGATCATAACCTCGGATAAGTAAACTATCGTGAGACAAAGGGAAATTGGTATCGTATGTAAGTGGTTCATTCGATCGCAAAGTAATCGTAGAAATATGTGGGAGCCATATGAATTTCCAGATTCCTCTATTGGTTATTGTTCGGAGAAGTGTCTCGATCATGTCCGCATAATTCACGAACCGTAGGAGACACACTTAAGGATTCGACGTTGTTTGAGTAGTTATGGTATTATGAGAAAGAGACCGAATGTTGTTGAGTCTCGGATGGGATCCGTGATATCACGAGGTGATCCGGAATGGTCGGAGAATAAGATTCATATAAGGAAAGTCCCGTTTGGAGTTCGGGAATGATTAGGTGTTTTCATTGGGAATGTTCTAGAAGGTTCCGAATGTCCCAACTCCGGGGGAGGGTATATGAATGTGTCATTACATATTGGAATGATTGCATCATGTACTAAGTGTTCTCGCTGTTCCAAATAAAGGATGAAATTGAATCCCGAACTGAAAAGTCAAACGGCCAGTTTGAAAGTCAAACGGCTAAAACAGAAAGTGAGGAAAGAGGAAGAGGAGGTTGAAACCGACTTGGGAGGAGTCCCTCCTCTCCAAGCCGGCACCACCCAAGGCCGAGTTGGGAGGGACTCCTCCCTTGGCACCTCCACCTATAAAAGGAGGCGGGGCCTCCTCCTCTAGACACACAAGTTCCTATCCTCTAAATCTAAACCCTAGCCACAGCCTCCGGTTTAGAGCCGTTTTGGTTTAGAGCTTCTAATTGCCCTAGCCTTGGTTTAGAGCCTTCTAATTGGTGTGTCTAATCCCTAGACCACTAAAGCCTCTCTCATACTCCACCATACTCGCTCCGGCTTAAGGCGAAGCCCTGTGAGATCTCCCCTCTACTTCCGGTACCACGCCGTTGTGCTGCCGGAATCGCGAGGAGAGTGCTACAACCTCTGCTGCCTGCTGGAACAAGGGAGAGGAAGGTCTTCGTAGAGTACCGAACGTGTGACCGACTGCGGGATCGCTGCCGGAACGTGGCGCCGAAAGGATCGTCTACGCGATCTTGAGATCGGAAAGAGTACAACTACATCACCCACGAGAATCTGCTCTCGTTAACCGCTTTGGAATCTTCGAGGGTAAGTTATTCCATCGACTCGTTGCTACAATCTAGTAGATAGATCTTGGCTTGTTTGTTTGTATGCGATAGAATTTTTTTTGTTTTCCATGCTACGAACCCCTACAGTGGTATCAGAGCCGTGTCTATATGTAGATTTGTTTGCACGAGTAGAACACAATGGTCATTGTGGGCGTTGATGCTTTTATTGTCGATTTCTTATTGTGTACTTTGCATCTTGCGGTATGTTGGGATGAAGCGGCCCGGGCTAACCTTACATGACATCGTTCATGAGACTTGCTCCACGCTTGACATGCAACTTGTATTGCATAAGTGGATTTGCGGGTGCCTGTTTCTCCTAGCATAGTTAAGATCCAATTTACAACGGGTGATTAACAATACTAGTATCAATGTTGTGGTTCTTGTTCGTAAGTTAGAACGACACTTATTGAAAGCCCCAAACCACGTAAAATATGCAAAGAAAGTAGGCGTCTAACTTTGTTTTGCGAGGTGTCAGATGATGTGATATGGCCATGATTGTGATTATATATGATATATGCAATGTTCCTTATTGTAAGTTAAGCAACCGCGGGAGCCATATGGTTGTCTTTAAATTCGTTAAGACCCGTGTCTATTCAAAGTAGTTGTAATAGTTGAAGCGGTGGAAGACAACCATGGAGAAGCGTCATTGACCTTGATGCAATGCGGGTGATGATGGAGATCATGTTCGTGCTGGAAGATGGAGATCGGAAGCACAAAGAAGAAAGGCCATATCATATCACATATTATGAATTGCATGTGATGTTAATCCTTTATGCATCTTGTATTGCTTAGTAGGCAGCGGTAGCATTATAAGATTATCCCTCAAGCACACAATTTCAAGTTCTTAAGTGTTCACCCTTAGTATGCACCGTTGCTAAAGCTTGTTGTTTCAAGCACCACGTGATGATCGGGTGTGTTAGATTCCAAGTGTATACAACGTAAGCAAGCAGTTGCTTATGCGAAAGCTAAGGTTTGATCTTGACGAGCCTAACATGTATACGGACATGGCCTCGTGAACACGGATTACGAAAGGTAGAGCATGAGTCATATAGTAGATATGATGAACATGTTGATTGTTCGCCATTGAAGCTATATCAACTCTCGTGATGATCGGTTTTGATGTGGTGGATTTGGTTCGTGTGATCACTAAAACAATGTGAGGGATATTGTTTTGAGTGGGAGTTCACCTAGATTAATTTAATTATTAATTAGAACTCAATTTATCATAAACTAAATCAAAGTGAATTTGCATAGTTGTTGTAGTCATTGGCATCCGTTTACCACCTTGCGCTTAGTTATAATTGAGATGATAGAACTATAGAATTCTGGTTAGTTACTTTACGAACTGGTATCGTATTGTTTTGAAGTGTTAATCTAAAGTTTAAAAGTCCTATTGCAAACTTTCAGTAAGTTCCGGTTACTCCATGAAGTTTAATAATTAGTATTAAATCAAGAGTAACAATTCCAAAATGTTAGTATATAAGTATCATGTTTGTCTCCATGATTCTTGATATTCAAAGGATTCTCTTAATATCAAGGTTATCTAGGATCTGAAAGAGTTGTTTCAGAAACCATGATGTGTGGAAGATATTGTGATATCTGAAACGAAGTATTTGTTACAACATGATAGAGTATAATATGGCAAAAGTCATGTTCTCATATTTGATGAGAATTTGCAAAAGGTTGGAGACACTTGTTATCCTAATCCTCCAAAAGGTTTTGGGAGAGCAACATTATACTCACGATTCACCGTTACAAGCTAAAAGTAGCTTGATCATGGATAATTCCATGATAAGGGTGAATATTTGATGTAGGTAAAATGTTTACTATACCAAGAGATTACTAAAGAAAGGAATTTGAAAGAACACCAAACATTTGATAATGGTGATCTACTTCAAAGTGCAAGTCCAAAGACATTGGTATTTAACTATACACGCTTTGGACTATATGTCATATGTATGACTTCACTATTGATGTTGATAGATTCTTTCAAATAGAAAAGGAAATATTGAAAGAAAATCTCATAAGTATATGGCAGAAAGGAAAAGACTAGAATTGTTCAGTTTAAGTATATAGATGATATACATGTTATGGTTATATTCTTTGCTTATTAAACAATGTGGTTCTTAAGTATTTAATACTAAATTTGTTGGTATGAATCGTCATACGAAACAACAGAATTCATGAACTACAGTGGCCTAAGTAATTAGCAAAAGAATATGTGATGATGTTCATCGAGAACAAATAAAGGGTTATTGTGTTGCTCATTAAACATCAAAGCTTGCCTTCAAGATTTGTTTTATCAGGTATTATGAGAACAAAAGGGTTGTTCAAATAAATTGCCGTAATCCATAAAAGATGGATGATTCACAAATCTCGTTGGAGAAATCACATCCATAAAACTAGTGCTAAAAATGTCGAAAGACAAATTGATTGAAAGATCGCTTAGGAAGTGACATCGCCGTTTAAATTATAATGGAAAGAAAACATGAAGAAACTCCATGTGGATGGAATTTTGGAGTCTTCTGATTTTTGATCAAATGACGCTTGTGAAACTTTCCCAGAGATAATTGAAACTTCGTTCATAGGCCAAAAGGGAACGAAAGACTAGCTTATTGGAATTTGTACATATTGTTGTACGAAGTCCATTATGTGTAGTCAAGAGCGATGGATTTCAACTTCATATGCTTTCTCCGAAAATTTGAGTGAATATATGAATATTTACTTAATAAGGATGAAGTGTGAAATATTTGAAAAGTTCAAAGACTTTCAAGATGAAGTGCAAAATCATTGTAACAAGAATATAAATAGTTTATGATAAGATCATAAAGGAAGATATTTGAGTTACAAGTTTAGCATAATACCTAAGATTTAAGGAATTGTTCCGTGGATTTGCATTTTCCCGAAACACCATAAGAGTATGGAGCGTTCGAGATATGTAATTAAAACCTTGTTTGACATGGTAAGATCGAAGGTGTAATTCATAAAAATTCCATTGTATTTTAAAGATTAAAAGCTTTAGAGATTACCGTTTTTCCACTAAAAAGAGCTCCATCATAATCCGTTGAAATGACACCATATAAAGTTATGGTTTGGGATAAAACCCAAGTAGTCCTTTCTTTGGTATGCTATGCATAAGAAAGATGTGTGCAACCAAAGTCGGATGAACCTGTCTTTGTATGATTATTTCGAATAACTATTGAGTATTCCTCCATAACACCAGAGACAAAAATGTTTGTCACTTAGAACGTCAAGTTTCTTTGAGAAGGAATTTTTCGTGAAAAGTTAAGTGGGAGGACAATAGAGCTTTGATAAGGTTAAAAGAACCTTAGCTATATGTGCAAAGTAGCGCAGCGCCGAAAAGTGTTCCAGAGTTAGCAACAATGCTCATGGCTCGCGTACTTCAAAGGTTGTGGTCACGGAGATCTAAGTTCCTATTGAAACAAGTAGGTCGGATGAACAATCAAATACCAAGATTTGAGAGTTAAATCATTATTTGACAATAATGATCCGACTACATGCAAAGAAGCGATGATGAGCCCTGACTCCATCAAATGGCTTGAAGCCATAAAATCCGTGATAGTTCCATACACGTGAAATCAAGTTTTGAACTTGAAGGACCCTCGAGAAAGGTGTAAGACCTTACAGTTGTGTTTGGATCTATAAAGAAATAGACATGGATGTTTCACATCTATGAAATAGTCGACATGTTGGGAAAGAGTTCACAACAATGTTCAACGGTTGACTATGACAAGATTTGATCTTTCATAGTGATATTTAGTCTAGACGGATTAATGTAGCAACCACTACATATAATTTGGTTATATGATAGTTGAATAAACAAAACAAGTTCTTCTAATAGAATTGTTACCTCGGACATGTGCATAACATGGTCCAGAGGGTTTTGTAAATTCAGAGGATGCTAGAAGCATATGCAAACTTCAATGGTTAAAGTAAGCATAGCGGAGTTGGAATCTTCACTATGATGAAACTGTTAAAAGAGTTTAATTTCATAAGAGACAATGAAGATGCTTGCATTTGCAAGAAATTAAGTGGGAGCGCTAAGACATGTTTCTAATACATTATGTGGAAGACATATTGTTGATTGGAAATGATGTATCTTTTATTAACACATATTAAAGAATTTCATCCCGATGAAAGACTTTGGAAAAACCCAAATATTTGGCATCAATAGATGCTAATATGGTTGTACCAGAAGTACATAGACAAGATATTGAATGAGTTCAATATAGAAACTACAAGAAAGGTTCTTGTAGCACAGAAAGAATTGAAAGAGTTCAATGCTGATGATATATTCAAGTGTAATGACACTTGGTAAGTGAAACAAAGATTCAAGAATAGATTGATACTTGATGTATGAGATCACAAAGAGTATTTATATCAATCATACTGTGATATGTACAAATCCAGATATGTCCTATGCTCTAAATGTTATGAGCATATACCAGAATGATTCATAAGATGATCATTGGACAATAGTAAGGATATTCTTATGATCTTTTGGAAGAACTAAGAGTATATTATTTGTAGAAGTGACAAATAGATGGTTAGTTCATTGTAAAAGTACTACATTGATACTAGTTTTGTCACAAAGTACAAATTAAGTTTATCTCAATCTAAACTAAGGTTGGCACAATATAATGGAAAGTGAGTTCCATAATGGATTTGGATGAGTTCCAAAGTTAAGACATTGTGATGATACTACAACAAAAGGCTAAGTATATGACGCTATTATAGCGAAAAGAGGGCATTTGTGTCAAGTAGTTTGTTATCAAACTAGGTGTAGTTCACAGGATAATACTATGAAGATATATTGTACGACAATATTATCAACATGTTTTAACCCCAAAGAACTAAAGGTCACACCAAAGGACCAAATTTGTACGAAGCCATCTCATTAGAGAATGAGTGATGCGAAGAGACGCAAAGACATGCAATTACACACGACCGGAAGTGTCGATCCGGAGATCATTGACCACTAGCAATCGTGTACATACAACACCGTAAAGCCATAGGTGTTGAATACACAAAGGTTTGAAACTAGATTATTGACTCTAGTGCAAGTGGGAGACTGTTGGAGATATGCCCAAGAGGCAATAATAAAGTGGTTATTATCATATCTTCACACTTATGATAAATGTTTACATACCATGCTATAATTGTATTAACCGGAAACATTAATACTTGTGTGATTTGTAAACTAAAATAAGAGTTCCTAGTAAAGCCTCTTGTTAAACTAGCTTGTTGGTTAATATATGATCATGGTTTCCTGATCATGAACATTGAGATGTTATTAACAACAAGATCATATAGTTAGGAGAATGATATGGTGGACATACTCCTATAGATAAGCGTAGCATAAAGATCAAGTCATTTCAATAGTTCAATTGCTATATGCTTTATGATACATAGTAACCTAATTCCTTAGACCATGAGATCATGCATATCACCTTTACCGGATGGATGCTTTGATGACATCAAACACCACACCGTAACTGGGTGGCTATAAAGGTGGCATTGAGTGTTCGGAAAGTGTTGGTTGAAACACATGGATCAAGAGTAGAATTTGTCCAGCCATATGACGGATAGATATACTGGCCCTCTCGGTGAAATGTCATCCAATTAGCTTGCAAGCATGTGACCGGCTCAAGGGATCACATATCACGGAACGAGAAAAGAGTACTTATCGAACGAGGTTGAACTAGGTATGCAGAGATACCGAGCGATCATAACCTCGGATAAGTAAACTATCGTGAGACAAAGGGAAATTGGTATCGTATGTAAGTGGTTCATTCGATCGCAAAGTAATCGTAGAAATATGTGGAGCCATATGAATTTCCAGATTCCTCTATTGGTTATTGTTGAGAAGTGTCTCGATCATGTCCGCATAATTCACGAACCGTAGGGAGACACACTTAAGGATTCGACGTTGTTTGAGTAGTTATGGTATTATGAGAAAGAGACCGAATGTTGTTGAGTCTCGGATGGGATCCGGATATCACGAGGTGATCCGGAATGGTCCGAGAATAAGATTCATATAAGGAAAGTCCCGCTTTGAGTTCGGAATGATTCCTGTTTTCATCGAATGTTCTAGAAGGTTCGGAATGTCCGACACTCGGGGGAGGGTACATGAATGTGTCATTACATATTGGAATGATTGCATCATGTACTAAGTGTTCTCGCTGTTCCAAATAAAGGATTAAATTGAATCCCAAACTGAAAAGTCAAACCCGGTTTGAAAGTCAAACGACTAAAACAGAAAGTGAGGGAAAGAGGAAAGAGGAGGTTGAAACCGACTTGGGGAGGAGTCCCTCCTCCAAGCCGCGCACCACCCAAGGCCGAGTTGGGGAGGGACTCCTCCCTGGCCGCACCTCCCACCTATAAAAGGAGGGTAGGCCCCTCCTCTGACACACAAGTTCCTATCCTCTAAATCTAAACCCTAGCCACGACCTCCGGTTTAGAGCCGTTTTGGTTTAGAGCTTCTAATTGACCTATCCTTCGGTTTAGAGCCTTCTAATTGGTGTGTCTAATCCCTAGACCACTAAAGCCTCTCTCATACTCCACCATACTGCCTCCCGGCCAAGCCTGCGAGATCTCCCTCTACTTCAGACCACGCCACAGTCTTCTTGGAATCGCGAGGAGAGTGCTACAACCTCCATTTTCTTTGGAACAAGGGAGAGGAAGGTCTTCGTCAGTCTGAACGTGTGACCGATCAAGGATCGCTGCTTAACGCGTGGCCGAAGGATCGTCTCACGCGATCTTGAGATCGGAAAGAGTACAACTACATCACCCACGAGAATCTGCTCTCGTTAACCGCTTTGGAATCTTCGAGGGTAAGTTATTCCATCGACTCGTTGCTACAATCTAGTAGATAGATCTTGGCTTGTTTGTTTGTATGCGATAGAAATTTTTTGTTTTCCATGCTACAAACCCCTACAATTGACATAACACCAATGAAACACCGTTCACTAGTATTATATCCCTCAGAGTGGTAAAACAGAAACACAGCAGGTCCGACACATGACTATAGGTTACAACTCAACTCTTTACATAAGATCCGGAGAACACTCTAGGTTAAAGAGAGAGGAAGAAACTTCTTACAAAGAAGAATCATAAATAAACAATTCAAACACTATCAAACTATTAAGACTAGTATTTTAACTAATGGTCTGGCATTGCTGCTATTGCAATACCCTACAGAAATAGGTTCTATATCTAGAGATTATATTACTATCTAATCAGTAACTTCGTCTTCACTTGAGTTGATGTATATGTTGACTTCCTTGAAGAGCTTTAGCTTTTTATGATGATTCCTGGAGCATAACTTGATGTAGACGTCGTCTTAATGGCTTCAGAATCTAGCAAGGGTTAAGAAGATACGTTGAGTACGAGCGTACTCAGCAAGTTCACTAGAAAAGGAGTTTTGATGCACTATATCTACAGCCATAGACCGTAGGTCATAGGAAATGCAAGTTTTCATAAACATTTCTTCAAAGGTTGCTTTTATTCTGAAAAGCTATGTCCATCAGCCTTCACGGGTTTACCAGAACTTTCATGGAGTTCCTTTCCCGCCGTGTTTGCGGCTCCTTCCCGGAACAGGGAGTAACAAGTTACAGTTCTTACACTCTATAGAGGTGCGTTACTTTACCCATGAGAGACCTTAGACTTGTTGCACAACCAAGTCATGACCTTGTCCATACTTCCTTGGTATGGGGCCCAGTCTAAGATCCAAGCCAATCACTGCCCTCTCCGTGACCTCATATATACTTACGATCCTTGAGGCCACCACCTCGTTAAGCCCCCTTTCAGACAGGCTAAAACCCTGATGAGTTTTCGAAGACTCTATGACCTGGTGATGCCCGGACGAGTACCATTTAAATGGACTATATCCCTAAACACCATTCATAGATAATCTAGACACCAAAAGTGTGGGGCGTAAGGGTTCCCACCCATATGTTGGATCCGCACAAGGAATCACAACGTCACGTTAAGGTCGTCTTGCCTCCATACGAGAGGAAAATAATACAAATGACTTCTCTGTCTCATTCCAAATCTCATGGTTAACGCGTAATATATGGCGCTAGAATTACTGGCAACATTGGTTGTTAAGTCCTAGATAATATGTTCCTTTACCATCGGAACTTTTATAGTAGGTTATTACCTCATGGTAAATAACCTATAATTATATTATTATGAAAATAATGTTTTTTGACCTTTTTCAATGCAGGTGATGACAACACTAGATTTGCAAAATACTTTACAGAAAATAACCAAAGGACATGAGCAAGTGTGAACTTGCCTTTTGTGATTGCAAGATTATGCACTCACGGTCTTCAAGACAATATAAGATCCAATATCTGAAATCAGCATCATTGGTCCGGTAAGGACAAAGTTTAAAGAAGCAAGATGCTATTATGCATAAGTAATGTAATGCATTTTCGTAAACTCGAATCCCGGGAATAAGGTGGTTCTAGGGTTTGGAAACTGGAAATGGTTCCTGTTAGCATATGTTGTCATTTTAGATAAGTTTCATATTTGTGCTTCTTATTAAGGCTTGTGATTGTGTGTCAATTAACATGTGATTATAATATCATAAAACAATGAGATACACATAAATGCGAGATGCTACTTAAGATTGCTTATACTATAATTGTTTATATTCAAATTTGTACTTTGTATACTTCATAATGTTTCCTTATAGTTACTTAAGAATGGATATACTTTTATTTGGTGTAGTGGTTTCTTAATTTTTATAATGGAATAGAATCACTTATCTTTTTATGAATGAATGGTTATGGTTTGTGGACAAGGAAATAATATTACTTAATTACTTATGGATTCAATATAGTGTTTTGGTATGTTTATAAACTTGTGTTCGAAGTAAGGTAAAATGTTTTATTTAATCCCAAAGTATTCTTGAAGATTTTACAATTGATAAAGATCTTTTTAGAAAATAAACTACATATATGGTTGAAGGATAATTGAATAAAATTTTATTTAAAATGTGTTAAACCATTTTGACTTCATATTATCAATATTCAAGACTATTACCATTTATTAGACTTTAATTAGTTAATTTTAGAATATTAACAAATTTTATTTACCCTTATATGAATTATTAACTAAAGAAATATGTTTAAATTCAAGTTATTAAAGTGTTTAACTTTTTTATTTAATTCAAAAATGGAATATTATATTTTTAACATTTAGATATTATTTTTTTGATCATTTTGATATATTACATTTATTCTTGTGATTTATAAATAATAAGATATGATTTTTATAAGATTTATTACTTTATAAATACTTAATAAATAACAAATATTTAATTAAGTGAAATAATAATGTATGATCATAAATTTGAATTATAGTTCTTATTTTTCTAAGATTTTTGGTATTTTATTTATATTTTTAACATTTACCATTATTAAAATCTGAATTATCAAAGTTTTATTACTTATAAATTCTTTATTAAATAATAATTATTTAAATTGTTAACATAATAATATTTGATAATATTTTTATGTTATAGATTTTATTTTTCTACAAATTTTCATATATTATACACATTTTTCTGAATTACATAACAAAAGTTATTAATTAAACAATATTTAATCATTTTATTTCATTTCTGGAGTATTGATATTTAAATGTATATTGTTTTTAATAATTAAATAAGGAGGGAATACTTTTTGTACCGAGCCTAACTTAGACTAGATCACTGACTGGTAGGTCACATGCCACATGGCATGCCTAGTTTGATTAATTTGTTACCGAAGTTGTTTCTACTCCCAGACGATGACAGATGTTCCCAATACCACGTCACCTGCCACCTGGGCAAGGACCAGTCAAACGGTTGAATCGGTCAAGGCTGATGTGAGCACGACATCAGAGTGACGTCACCTCGCCGGTGACGCATAGACGGTTAACGACGTCGATGATCCAGTGATATCTAGCGAACGTGATGACCATGGTTCGAACTAGTGCACTCCGGGGAGGCTAACACCGGTGGCGCCGCCAGCATATGGTCATTGAAACAGTGACCACGACCGACGACGTCGCAAGGCGGAGCTCTACGGAAACAAGGCTACAGTGAACAATAACACAAAATAGGAGGTCCAGGAGATGTTAGCTCACCCAGGGATTCATGCGGTGGTCAGCGAGGGCCTGCGTGGTCGGAGGTGAGCGCTTGGACATGATTTCTGGCGAACTTCGACAAAAAGGAACGATGAAATTCGCATCACCCCGAGCTCCCCTTGATGTTTTACTCCACCCAGAAGACCTACGGAGCACGACGCTTCTCCCCATCCACACCACAGGCTTCGAGGCCCATTGCATCGACGGCTAGTCAAAGCTCGCCGGCAATGGCGCCGGGTTGAAACGAGAGATAGAGAGCGAGAGGAAGGATGATCGAGGATGAGGATTGACTAGAAGATCGAGGCGCTCTCAGGCATCAACTTTATATGGCTCGGCAGGCTTGGACACGTCGGCACGCCGGCGATGACGGTCGAGGCCTGGCGGTGGTTTTGTGCTTGATTCGAGCACGAATCTTGATTGGACAGGTGGATACAGACTCCAGGCGAAGAGGGCGAAGCTAAGGAGTAGTCCTCGCGTCCGAGACGGTCCCCAATGATGGTGGCGACGTGGCTCGCCGGCGCGTGTCGATCAGCCAGAGGAAGACGAAGACGACGGTTCTCTCTCGCGTGGGACCCGCTTGCCAGTGAGAGAACGATACAGTATGTGGGCTCGGGCCGAGGTGGGCTGCTGATGGGCTGCTGCAAACCAAGAGAAATGTTTCTGCTGCTACACGTGAGCGTCAGTTAGAAGGTGAGGTAATGTGCTTTGGGCCACTTTCTGGAGTGAGTTCGTTTCCTTTTCTTTATTCTTTCTATTTTCTGTTTTAAAATTTTCTTTTCAATTTGAATTTCCACATGTTTAAATACCATAAATAATGTACAATATTTAATATATTCCAGAGGTAATTATACTAATTGATTGCTCTACTCATCTTGGTATTTTTTTAATACTCTATATTTTATTCAAAATTATTTATTAAGTAAAATAATTAAGAACTAGGTTTTTAGAATTTTGTTTAAAACTTTTCTATAACATTGTTTTCACTTTTATTTGGAGTAATGAAGTTTTAAAATGTTTACTAATAGACATAGAGTTTATTTATATGAATTTAAGCACATAATAAGGTATATATTTCATTATGACTAACATAAAAGTTAAAGGTTTGGGATTATAAATGTCTACCATGAGTTCTGGGAGTTTTAATATTTTTATATCCTTTTATAATTGTGAATTAAGGTGAATGGTTAAGACATATTGTCTTTATGTTTATGATCATGAATGATATCACCATTTAAAGTAAAATAGTGGGATTGTTTTCTAGGATAACTTATGAGAAAGAATTGATAAAGATAGTTCCTAAGCACCTATGATAATGAGGGTTGAAAATGACAAAGATGTGCTTAAGTAATTTAATATAGGAAAATACTCCTATAAAGCATTAGGGAAATAAGATGATAGATCAATTATATGAATTAGATTTTATGTTTGGTTAAAGATTTAGGGTTTAGGTTTCATCCAGAATTCCTATATTCCATACTTCAATAATTCTGGACTTCTAAATAAGGAATTCCTTTCCTAGATATACTACTTATTTATATCCAACATCATGTGTTAACATAATGAGCTTTACTTCACAAGAATCTTCATATTCACCTTTAATTCTTCTAAATCCATTTATAAATGCAATAAGCTTGACATTAAAGCTTTTCATAATCTTCTCATATCCATACTTGGTTATATCAACTACTCTACCGCTGATAACATCCAATCCAACGAGTAGTTACTTCTAACTCCATTTATACTCTTCCTTCATCATCCACCACTGACATTAATCCAAGAGATGTATACATCAAATCCTACTTCACCTCAAGTGCTTACTATCCTTTAAGAGGAATAATACGTCTTCATTAACTTCAGTATCTTATACTCAAACTTCTCATTATACCATGGTGACTTGTCATGGCTAACCTATAATAACATATCTATACTAGGGTTCAATCATGTTCTATCCACCAATGTCACTTATACATGATATAAGCATTCAATCTTGGTGACTAAAGCATGATCATTACAATCATGTGATCATTTATGGTTTAGGTTTCCAGTTGGCTAATCAAGGATTTCATCCTTGAAATCTTCTTTGTTACCATATTGATTTGATTTCCTCTAATCACTCCCATCCTATAGAGGATATCTAAAACTAGCATTACTATTTACCTCTTCTTACTTCTTTATTTATAGGCCTTAAGTGAATGCTATAATAAGAACAAGAGTTGATAGATCAAGAATTGATAGGTTAAGAATTGGCGAATCAATAGTTGATTTCACAATATTGATGAACAACAGATATGAGAATAAGATTCAGTAGAGATGATAAGGATTTATATGGAAAGAAATATATATGGTGAATGGTCTTGAATTGGTTTCTTTCCTATTTAATACAACTAAAGACTTAGGGTTAAGTATTACCATGATCCGCATGGTAGAAATAAATAAGGATAAAATAGACCAAGAATTAGTTATTATACTCTTATTATTTGGGTTATATTCTTAATTTGGTATTCATGGGTTGTTGTGATGAATACTAGGATGTGATCACTTAAGGATCAAATTATAATCATTAATCAAGGTGTAATGGTTTAGTTTCCTTGCATTTGATCTACCCTTAGATCAAATCATGTCTACTCAAAATAAGGTTTTAGCAAAGGTCATATTGAAACTAATCACAGTCCACTTGATGATCTACTTCAATTCCATCAAGTTGAGTGAAGCTTCAATCACTTTGACAAGTTTTGTTCAAAAGCGTGAAAATTATCCGAATTTTCTATGCATGAATGCAATGCACACATTTAGGTTCGGCTTATTTCTAAGCTCTAATGCTGGGATGTTACAGACTCTCCCCCTTAAAATAAACTTCGTCCCCGAAGTTCGTAAACTCTCATGTTTCGGAGTAAGGAATTGTTCTGTATTGGTTACGACAAGCTCAGCTCCATGGTAACCTCAAATGGAAATAATTGTATTATTCCATATCCAGATCCTTTCCTTGAATTCCTACCATACTTGGCAATCTTTAATCTTGTTGTCTCCAATACCCAAAGTTCCTTTTTCTTTAATCCCTTAGGGATATTTCCTTATTATAAACTCCTTAATTTGGGGTCTCTTCTTTAGTTCCTTATCCTAATTAGGTATCCTAATCCAACTCCTTCACTTGATCATCGAACTTCCTTACTATATTATATAAGGTCTAGGAAGTCTCCCTAAGATAGGGTTTTAATTTTTATAACACAATAGTTGTGGCCAAAAGACTAAATTTTTGGATTATCATTTTATGATTTATACTGGTGGTCCTTCTGAACATTGGTTGTGAACACATTTAGTTCATACCTGTTGGAATTTCTTGTTCCTCTACACCTATCCAATTGGATATGCTTTATTCTCTCTTATGAATCACTTAAGAGTTGTTTTCCTCTAGAGTTAGACTATTAAGAGTAATCTATTTTACTATCTTCAAGTTTTTTACTTTAACAGGCTTTAGATAATCTTTTATTATTATCTTAACTTCTTCTAGGAGAAATTTTATAATGATGACTTCTTTTAACCCTATAACAATAAGTCTTACGTTGTCATAGATTATTATTTCTTTCCCAGCCTTTACTCTAGGATTCCGATAGCGCTCCCCAAAAACCTTATCACCCTTCTCCCGTACAGGACTCAAAGAGGCGGGGTTCCGGAGGCCTACTGTCCTGGCTCGCGGTGCACGCCACAAGACGGGATGGGGAAGAACTGTTGGCAGCTCAGTGCTCTAGAACTTGGAGGCGATGGTTCTGATAGATGCCTGAGGAAAGGAGAGACCTTCCGTTATTATAGACACGGGTAGACAGGCGAACAGGCGACGTCGGAAGAGGAAACGAACAGGCAGCGACCGAAGCCAAACAACCTCCACTAAGTTCGAATTAAACCTCCACCGGGTCGTATTTAAAACCCATTCGGCTCGGCGAGATTCCCGCAACCCCCGCGCGCGTCGTGACGAGGCGAGGCGAGGCGGGCGGTGGAGGAGGAGGAGGAGGAGCGCGCATGTGGGACTCTCTCCTTCTCCTTCTCATCCTTTTACCAAGTGGTAGGAGAGCCTCCCTTATAAGCTGGTGCAAATCTCCTTCAACTAGCAGTGTGGGTCTAACATTTGTCTCACCTCTTGTCATGCATGAATGGACCATATGGGCCTCTAGGATTTTCAGGAATTATTGGAATAGAAAATGGGCTTGGCTATTTGAGCCAAAATGCCAACACTTATATCTCGTAACCCGTATGAAGGAAAAGGAAAAAACGAATGACATGCTTTTCTCACGATATTGTGTAGAAAAACTGTTTCATTTTATTTTGGCCAAGTTGTCACAGCTCTACACAACATACCTAGACGAAAATACAACATTGGTACTATTTTCAGCTATTCTAAGGTACATCATGTTTGGGATATACAAGATAGATATAGCTGAAGCACATGGCTCACACTTCAATTAACCTGTTTTTGGCGAAGTTGGATAACATATCTCCAGGAACATGATATTGTCCAAGGGAAGCCATGGCCTCCTCGCATGGCAACGCTAGGTAGTCTGGGTGGACTCTGTAGTCTGTTTTCTAGAGAGAGATAACACGACACAGTAACTTCCACCGCGACTTAGCGCATTTTATTTGACCTAAAAAAAACTAACACCGCGACGTCGCCGTACTAAATGAACAGTTGAATTGTTGCCACTCAAGTCACTGGCACTGCGCTGTGCATTCCTACCCAGTAGTTCCTGGTCGTTACTCGCGCTACCCTGTTGCCCACCAGTTCCTCTATAGTACTCCCTCCGATTCCAAAATATAAGACGTTTTAGGTTTACGAAGAAAACAAATCTAGACTTATTTTAGTATGTAGTTTATTTAACTTTGGAATGAATCTACACACTAAAAAAAGTCTAGATTCATTTTCTTCACAAACCTAAAACGTCTTATATTTTAGAACGGAGGGAGTACTGTATTTGACGAGTTCTTAAGAACATCTCCTAGAAGGAAACAATGAAGTCTATAACGCAGGCTGGCACTGTAAATTCTTCGTGATTGTAAACGCTAGCTAGCCGGACCCAGACAGCAGCATGGTTGGTTGACGATGAGCACTTTAGCACAAAAATGGGAGCGAAAATGTAAGCAGATTTACCATGAGTATGTAGCGAACCTACGTGTCAGAGGTCACCAGGTAGAAAGTGGGAAAAGGGCACCAAAAGGAGCGGGCGCGGATATTGGCACGCACAGAAAAGACGCGTTCGTTCTCGCCAGCTTTGTGTCACCATCTCTCCCCAGCTTTGTGCCTGACGCGTTTGGGTCATCAGACGCGACAGACGGTTGGCCACTACTCGTGCCTGCATTTCTCACACATCAACAGATGCCAAAGGCAAAATCTTGAACTGATTTGCATACAGATAGGTCATCCCAAATAAAAGAAAAAAAACAAGATACAGGTAGGAGCAGGATTGTCATGACGAGCAATATTGCACGACAGATAAAGCGACGACCAATATTTCACGACAGATAAAGCTTGCGCTCCAGGAGTTACAGGCAGGAGCTGACTGACCACACTGCACATAGTTACCATACCACCGCTATACTTTCAGGTCCGACATGAGTTCCCTTCGCGCCAAAAAAAAAAAAAAAAATATAGAAGGTTGTACAACAACTAACAGTAAATATACATTATTGATCCAAGAAACACAAAAGAGAAAATGTCCCCGCACAGAACGAACAGGGCAGCGACCGCTGACCTCGGACGGGATTACTCAATTATGTACAAATCGAACACAACAGGTTGTTTGCTGCGAACTGTGCTTTGCCGCTGCTTCACGCGCTGTCTTCCTTCGGTTTCTGACTCAGCTCCGCGTACTGGCCTCCCAGCAGCTGCAGCACCTCGCTCCACAGGCAGGAAGGGTCCGCCGTCAGCGCGTCGGTTATCAGGCCCGAGCTGCAGGAGGTGACGACCCAGTACCCCGCGTCGATCTCGCTCAGCAGCTGGTCGTGGTCCCAGGCGGAGTACCCGACGTAGAACTTGAGGTCCTCGGGGTTAACCGCGCCATTCTTCATCAGGTGGCCGGCCTTCTGAAGGTCGGTCCTGAAACCGAAGCAGATGCCCGGCGCCACCTCTTCAAACCCCTTGATGGGCCTGCCTTCGTTGGTCCGCATCAGGAATACGCTCATGTCCACGGGGCCTCCGAAGAACAGGGAGCAGTCGCTGAAAGGCGTCGTCTGGTCACGGAAGGACGGATTCACGTGCTTCATCTTCGTGTAGAGTGGGCGGTTCAGGATGACGCCGAATGGGCCATCGTAGGCATCTCTTGAACCTAGTTTGAGGAGGAGGATGACAGTTCTTTCAAAGGTACCGTTCCCATCGAGCTCTTGAGTTGCAACCAACACACAGCCAGATTCCGGGGCAGAGATAGAATGGGCCCATTTCCGGGGAAGACAGTGTACTGGGCCGTCGAATGATGTCTGCGGCAGAGTATTTACATCCACTGCTTGCTCCTGATATGAAGACATTATGAACAGTAAATTAGGAGAAATAGTTTTGTGCACTTTTTGTGAGAAGCAAAAAGGTAAATGATGCAATGTTTTTGTCTTATGCATAGCACACTAAAAATCTTGTTACACTACGTATTGGAAATGTTCTAGCCCTGTCATGTATAAAAGGGAAGAAGACTCTGCTTTAACAGGAAATGAGTTAACGAAGACTCGTAGTGAGAACCTTCAAGAAATCCAGTGTCAAAGCAAGTTGAAGACATAGGTCTTAGTTAAGAGACTAATCTCAATGTTCCTCCAAAAAGAAAAGAATAGTCTGAACTAGGAGGATATGTTGACTCTAGAGCCTAGAATAGTTAGGACAAAATGTGTGCTATGGACAATCCAAAAATACACTTAGATTTCTTAAGTTCTAGCTCTGTTAAGTACGATGCTGCGTAAACATACAGGCCAGCTGAACCTAACACGATTACATTCTCTCTGATATGTTGCAGCTAACTAAATATAAGTGAAAAAAATAATATTTCCAGCTAATGCATTTCAGTTTTAAAGTGTATTCAGTTAAGGCTATCCTAGTTAGACAACCATAAATTAATCACTTCTAAAAAAATCACTTAAACAGGATCATGCTTAGTATCTAGCACGAGTGAGATTCACAAAGCCAGATCACCTAGTTTCCAAAGGCTGACTTTATTTACAAGATAATGGAGAGCGACACCGTTGGAATAAACTAGTTAAAAAAGATTGGTCTTACCGATTTTGGAATCACGAAGCTTGCTCTCACATCTCGCCAATATGACAAGTTGCTGGGTACATACATCGTGTCATTGGATTTTGCTTCACCATGATTTTGGCTTGTTGCATTGTCATCTCCACTGGGAGAAGATGCATCGCCTTTTCCTGCATTAAGAAAACATCAATTCAACACATTCTTTATCAATCCTCCTTAGGCTTTTTCACTAAACATTCTGATAAGGACACATCAAACCTATCTTGATATGGTGACTCAACTATTCACATCGGAAAAAAGCACCGTGGTTGGGAAAAAATCTTATGTAACAAACAAGGAGTGCTAAAAGTCCACATTTTCTACATTCAGATCAGTGCAGTCAACTGTACTAAAAGTTCTCAGTGAGAGACTGCATCATGAACCCCATCCTAATATTCAATTTTCCTCATTAGCTTATCCAGATCGCAACTTGAAACCCGCCGAGGCAGGCACAAACGTTTACACCATACCATCACCATTTTTACCATCATCACTAACACCAAACTCCCATACTAGCAGGATCATCGCACGCCTCTTCCAAATTCGGCCATTTCATGACCCCGGCCGTAACGATCACCAGAAAGAAGACAACAGAATCGCACCTCCTGTGATCTCCTATCACTACGATTCGCATCGAATCTACAACAGGTTTGACCATCTCTCCCACACAAAAAAGGATCGCGCCGAGATCCCACCGTTCCCACTACTGCAACCGCACCAATCGACACCGGCAGCATGTCAACTCTCATCATATCAAAAGAGAAAAAAATTACCGGAAGAGGAGGCCTTGCTCTTGGCCTCGTCGCTGTCGCCGCGGTCGGGACTGCTCCTGCTCTTCTTCCCCGACGCGCTCACCGCCAACTTGGGCCACCGCGTCCCCCTCCTCGACCCGATAGCCAGCGAGCCGATCTCCCCGGCGGGGAGAGGAGCCCACGCCGGCGGGTTGCGCCTGGGCGTGAGGAAGGGCCCGCCGGCCTTCAAGTTGAGGGCCCGCATGTCCATGGCTGCGAGGGGGCGGTGGGTGGCTCGGGCTTCGGGGTCGGAGTGGAATTTTTTAGATCGCAAAGGACAGAGAGTGCAGGAGGGAGGAGCAGAACTGGGGCATGGGTCCCTGACGACAGGGAGGGTGGATGTTTGTTTCGGTGGCGCTTATGCGGCTTACGTGCCCAGATTTTTTTCCCTCAACTCGTTCACATGTTTGTTCCACCATTCCGTTCTATTTAATTTTTTACTATAAAATAATAAAATACATAACGGAAAGTGTCTTTGTCACATGGACAACCGTGCCCCCGTGTTTCTAAAATTGAAACTTGTACTTTTCAATCTCTAAAAATTCTGAAAAAAATATATAGCTTGATACATATATCTAGAATGTATGCCATTTTTTTTCTCGAAACAGGATTTCGTTCCGTTTTATAAATAAAGTCACAGTGACTAAACCGATACAAGCGATGAGGAAACTCTCTTATGAATTTAGACCAAAGGTAAACAAAAAAAATTACAGAAAAAAAATCAAAACTTGTCACCGAAGAACCAAAACAAGAACAACGGTACCGAAACTTCACAACGACGCCCTCAAGAGGGTGAGGACAGCATGCCGCCATCGTTGAGACTAAGACGGTCAAGTAGGAGATGCCTTTGCTGAAGTGCCATCAGTACCAAGATCCTCCTTGCCGGCTCCTCGCCAACCACATGACCAAAGAGAAAGGCCATGACCATATCCATGTCGCTCGACGTAGAGACGCCCGCATGGTCCACCTTATGGAGCCGCTGCACCGGTGGCCATGAGCTCCAGACCAAGGATCGATAGACAGCTCACCACATGACCAACAGATCATATAAGATAAGCTGGCAACATCAAACGCGCATGAGCGACAACGCAACCATTAGAACGTAGCGGTGGCATGTCATGCCCAGAAGGCCTGAGTAGCCCCTACCATCGTGCTGCAACGACATGTCCATAGCCACCATCCTACAAGTCCAAGTTGTCGCTACCCTTGTCATCCTCGCCAGGAACATGTAGCCAAGTCGTTGTTGGGCGACTAGCGGTGCGAGAACACCATGGACAGAGGAGGGCAACGCGTCGGCGAACCAGTTGGGCCCAAGGGCCTAGATCTGAGGCAATGAGGCCACCTGCATTCTCACCACCTACGACGGCCAACTCCTACCGCCTCCCATTAGCGCTCACGAGACCTACCCTCTTGGTCCATACAAAGACCACACACCGTCGTCAAAGAACTTCACCCTGCGCAAAGCTCCATACACACGGGTAGAGAGAGTCGGCACCGTCTGGGCTTTGCCTGGAGGAGGAGGGACAAGTAGGGCTCAGACGAGTGTGGGCCTAGGCGCTCCTGCGGGGAGCGAGTCACATGAGCACTAAGCAGAGTTTTTTAATCGTACACCAGAAATTTCATTTAAAACTATGTTGTATTTAGCCTATACAAAAAAACCAATTTTTGACAAAAATATATGTATTTATAATCTTATTCACGGCCAGAAATTCTTTTCCTGTAGCCTAAAATAGAAGGATATTTTACTGAAATTCCGCACAAATATATGGGAACATGTATTCAGGAGATATTTTAAGTTCTTTTACACTCAAAATTATGGTTTTTATTTTTAAAATGAAAAGAACAGTGGTGCCTACATGTATAGTTCCACTAAATACATAATGCATACACTTTTATCCCACTGGTTTTGATGTGTGGGACAGCATAATAAATGTGTATGCATGCAAGAGTATGGTTGTGCATTTATTCGGCAGGTACATACATTAATTATCCGGGTTCAACAAGAAACATAGCCGAATGCACAGATGGATGCTAACACTGACGCATGCCATATCTGTTTTGAGTTTTGACGTAACTACGTGAGGCATTTGACGTGTCGAGCGAAAATTCATATTTGTAGCAGAAGAAGACTACTAATATAGCATGCGACAATGGATCTCATGCAGAAAAAAAAAAGAAAATGGAATGTATATGCCAAAAAATATGCTCCCGGCGGGGCTCGAACCCGCGACCTTCGGCTCATAAGACCAACGCTCTAACCAACTGAGCTACGGGGGCTTTGTGATTATCTTTTATGTATTAAATATAATAACATATGATTTCTCCTACAAAATAAAAAAACAACAGAACAAGGAACAACTGAGTGCGTAGCGGATGATGCTCCCGGCGGGGCTCGAACCCGCGACCTTCGGCTCATAAGACCAACGCTCTAACCAACTGAGCTACGGGGGCTTCGTTGTTGACGTTTATATGTCCATATTAATAACTAAATATTACCGAATCATAAAGTCTATTTGCTCCCGGCGGGGCTCGAACCCGCGACCTTCGGCTCATAAGACCAACGCTCTAACCAACTGAGCTACGGGGGCTGTTGCGGCCAAAAATTTGCACATCTCAGTGGATACCAACCCCTGGTCTTGTCTCAACTCAGTTTTCTTTACTTTTTCTTGACTTGATCAATTTTTGTTATTCATTCTCGGCTTCTACACAACCTAAATATGCGACACGTTGTGGGCTACCGAATCGGATGTGTTCAAACATACACATGATTTGACCTCTGTCCTGTGTGCAGTTGCACTGCCACATGGTTAAACTCGTAATTCAAGAACAGAAAGGGGTGACGGAGTTCAACGATTAGGCCAATTTGTTTGCTTAACGTCTGCTTTAACATTGGATCATTTTTTGAGACAGAGAATTACCACGCTTTCATTAATCACATGTCAAGTTACAACACAAACACATGAAAACTGCTATATAAATGAGAAAATTCTTTATTTGACACTACTTCTCAATATGTTTTCTTATTTGACACTATTTTTTTCACTTCCTTATATGACCACTTGTGAAATTTATTTGCCTTATATGACACTACCATCAGCTCTGTTTGAAGGTTCCGTTAATTTTTTTCAACCGGACCAAAATACCCTTTAGTTCAATTGTTTGAATCGTTTCGGTCTAGACCGCGCAACGCAATCGCGAGCAGCGCATTGCTTTCTTTCAAGTGAGCAGCAGCGTGTGCGGACCCAAAAAGAAACGGAATTATTCTGCCTACGAGCCTTGTTGTCCGACGTGAGTAGGAAACCAAGTCAAGTCCGCACCGCCAGATCGTCAATCAATGAGCTAAACTCTTTACTTAAAAAATGAGCTAAACTCTTACACTGGATGGATTCCATTGTCAGGAATCGTACGAAATTCATCGTTATAGCAGTTCTCAAAACCAAATACTTGCTAGCTCCTGTGATCGTAAGTGTGTATATATACGGGAGCAGAAACTCCGCCTCGACTGCGGCGAGTGCATTGCAGGCCTGGATAGGTGGCAGGTAGCCATACGCACGGTCCGTACGACACGTAACATAAACTCGATGATTTGAGAGTATAGACGTCACAAGTAAACTATCCAAAAAAAGAAGGTAAACTGATCAGGACACGCGGTTCATCGGCTTTAATTCTCCTTTTTCTTAAATAGATGGCCGGATGTTTCTAATCATACTATTACACACCAGGGGCAAAAATGTCTTTGTAGGTATCTAGTTAACCCCGTTAGCTCTCAAAATACACTAAAGTGTCATATAAGGCAAAGAAATTATAGAAGTGGTCAAATAAGAAAGTGAAAAGTTTTCGGTGTCAAATAAGGAATCATATTGAGAAGTAGTGTCAAATAAGCAATTTTCTCTATATAAATAGACCGTGGAGACCTGTCCAAGAACATTTGCAGAAATTCTACAACTCCCAACATCACCGCTTGACAGCCGACAAACGCGAGGAAGCACCATCGCCTTGAAGGGCTTTGTGAGTCGAAGAAGAGGCCCACCATCGGCGGACCCTATGTCGTTGTAGAGCGTTGATCGGATATCGTCAACATGCCCTCGAGACCCAGATACGCCACTCGTCGTCGACCAAGTCAAGGCAGACCACCGGATCCACCACCCTCTAGTCTTCTTCCATGCTCCTGGACTGATGTCCACCGTTTCACATCAGCGGCATCGCTGGAGACGATAACCACCACACCTAGAAACATTAGACCTGCCACACCACCAGAGTGACAGAAGACAAATCACACACAAGTCCCTCGACCTCATCGTCGTCGATGCTGCCGGGGTGGATATGGGACTGGAGAAATCTTATTCCAACAACCAGCGGTACCACCTCCATCAAAACTCCACTGTAGGACAGACAAAACCTAACCCTAACACATCATCCAAAGCAGAGAGTCGGGGTTCCCCAACCCTCCCGTCGCAAGAGCGATGGACAAAGGGGGAGGGAACCCAAAAACTTGCCAAAAAGATGAGGGAGGAGAGGGGTCGCCTACCTTATTACCTGGAGAGAGAGATTAGGTGGCGTGGGCGTCGAGGTGGATGGAACTACAAATTTAAAGAGAAAAATAGTCTCATCGGAAAAATGTGATGTGAGATTAGAATCTTCCCGCCGGCAGGAACATAACAACGATAACCACGGTTGTGAGGGATGTCAAAGGAACACACATGCCACGGAGCGGGCACTGGAGCTTGTGTTTAGCCGTGGATGCAATGTTGAAGGACATCATATGGTGGAGAATGACCATGTAGACGGGTGTACTCTCTGGGTACTAGGGAGTTTATCGCGGTGCTAGGAAGATGGTTGAGTATATAGGTGGTGGTGGAGAGGGCTTCAGCCCAAAACGTCTCAAGTGAGCCTGAAACATAAGAGTACGCATAGCCATTGATGGTATGTAGGGTGTTGAGGAAGAGTACGCAGTTGAAGCCAGGTGAGTCATTGTCGGTGAGAGCGTCTGCGAGTTACTTCTGGTGGCAGAAGTACTCGTGGATGGACATGGGACCCTGCACAAGTGGGAGAAAATCGTTGTCGAGGTAGATCACCTTACTTTCCTTGTTCGCCGTCAAGAGATCGTGAGCCGCGACACATAGTTGTCGTGCGGTCTGATCACCGCCGAGGATCATGTCGACGACATCCTCATAGATGGCGGCGTGGAGGACGTTGAGAACGATGTAGTCCTTTGTGTGCCACTCGGCGTCCGTTGGGACGGCAAGGGTGGTGTCGTTGTTTTGGCCGAGGTATCCGACACAACCAAGAGATACGCGCATGTAGATGCACCACTTGGTGTAGTTGTCGGCGTTGAAGGAGAGGACGATCAAGCCGGCTGATCGAGGGGTGCCACCAGGTGAGATGGCGATGGGGGTGAGTGCACTAGGGAAGGTGCTGATGAGCGCGCTCAACGTGCCATAGGAGAGGACATGGAGCGTCATTGGGGGTAATAGAAGGGAAGGCGGGGGCACTAAGGTAGGATCAAGAGGAGGCTGAGACCACATAGAAGGGTAAGGGCCTGTTCGACAACACTCCACTCCACCAAAATCCGTCGCTCCGCTCCGATTTATGCATGAAGCGCTCTTTCGATCTTGTGTTTGGCTCGCTCCGCTCTATGAGAAATTGGGCTGCCGGCCCATTCTAGCCAATTCTAGCCTGATCGCATGGTGATAAGGGCATGTCTGACCTTCTGAGAGTCATACGATGATGGGCATTGATCCCATTAGTGCCAAGTAGTTGCGGGGGATGAATATTGGAGCCGTTCAGGATCTTGTTGTGGCCGCGTAGAACCTGGAGGCGACGGCCGGAAACTCGTGCCGGCACCGCGGCAGTTCAGCACCTGGCAGCGAGACAGATAGCATCGGCCATGTGTTGGAGATATGCCCTAGAGGCAATAATAAATGTAGTTATTATTATATCTTTGTGTTTATGATAAATGTTTACATTCATGCTATAATAGTATTAACAAGGAAACATTGATACTTGTGTGATTTGTAAACTTAATTTGAAGTCCCTAGTATAGCCTCTATACATCACTAGCTTGTTGGTTGATAAATGATTGTGGTTTCCCTATCATGAACATTGAGATGTTATCAACAACAAGATCATATCGTTAGGAGAATGATATGGTGGACATACTCCTATAGATAAGCGTAGCATAAAGATCAAGTCATTTCAATAGTTCAATTGCTATATGCTTTACGATACATAGTAACCTAATTCCTTGACCATGAGATCATGCATATCACCTTTAGGATGGATGCTTTGATGACATCAAACACCACACCGTGGCGGGTGGCTATAAAGGTGGCATTGAGTGTTCGGAAAGTATTGGTTGAGACACATGGATCAAGAGTGGGATTTGTCCATCCATATGACGGATAGATATACTCTGGCCCTCTCGGTGGAATGTCATCCAATTGGCTTGCAAGCATGTGGTGGCTCACAAGGGATCACATATCACGAGAACGATAAAAGAGTACTTATCGATACGAGGTTGAACTAGGTATGCGAGATATACCGATCATAACCTCGGATAAGTAAACTATCGTGAGACAAAGGGAAATTGGTATCGTATGTAAGTGGTTTATTCGATCGCAAAGTAATCGTAGAAATATGTAGGAGCCATATGAATTTCCAGATTCCTCTATTGGTTATTGTTGAGAAGTGTCTCGATCATGTCCGCATAATTCACGAACCATAGGGAGACACACTTAAGGATTCGACGTTGTTTGAGTAGTTATGGTATTATGAGAAAGAGATCAATGTTGTTGAGTCTCGGATGGGATCCGGATATCACGAGGTGATCCGAATAGTCCAGGAGAATAAGATTCATATAAGGAAAGTCCGTTTGAGTTCGGGAATGATTCCTGTTTTCATCGGGAATGTTCTAGAAGGTTGGAATGTCCTAACTCGGAGGAAGGGGTACATGAATGTGTCATTGCATATTGGAATGATTGCATCATGTACTAAGTGTCCTCATGTTCCAAATAAAGGATTAAATTGAATCCTAATTTGAAAAGTCAAATAGCTAGTTTGAAAAGTCAAGCGGCTAAAATTGGAAAGAGGAAAAGAGGAAGGTGGGAAACCGAGTTGGGAGGAATCCTCCTCCAACCGGCGCCCTCAAGCCGAGTTGGGAGGAACTCCTCCCTCCCTGGCGTGGCCTCCACCTATAAGGAGGCGGGGCTCCTCCTCTAAACACACAAGTCCTCACCTCAAACCCTAGAAAGATGCAGCTCCATAGCCGCCACCACCTAGGGTTTTGCCTAGCCGCCGACTTTGGGGTCCCGGAACCCCAGCCGTCGGCTCTAGCCCTCCTCCTGGTGTGTATAAACCCTAGATCGAGGAGCTCTCTCATACTCCACCATACTCGGCTTAAGGCGAAGCCTGCATGATTTCCTCTACTTAGGTACCACGCCACGTTGTCTTTGCCCGAATCGAGGAGAGTGCTACAACCTCCATTTTCTGGAACAAGGAGAGGAAGGTCTTCGTCAATCTAACGGCGTGTGACCGATCATGAGGCTGCTTGAGCAGCCTTACGGAAGGATCGTCTGGCGATCTTGAGATCGGGAAAGACGACTACATCACCCACGAGAATCCGCTCTCGTTAAACACTTTGGAATCTTCGAGGTAAGTTATTCCATCGACTTGTTGCTACAATCTAGTATATAGATCTTGGCTTGTTTGTTTGTATGCGATAGAAATTTTTGTTTTCCATGCTCTGACGCTTCTGATGATATCGAGTGTGTCTATATGTAGATCTGTTGCCTGAGTAGAACACAATGGTCATTGTGGGCGTTGATGCTTTTATTGTCGATTGCTTCTTGTGTACTTTGCATCTTGCGGTATGTTGGGATGAAGCGGCCGGGCTAACCTTACATGACATCGTTCATGAGACTTGCTCACGCTTGACATGCAACTTGTATTGCATAAGTGGCTTATGGGTGCTGTTTCTCCTAGCATAGTTAAGATCCAATTTACAACGGGTGATCAACAATGCTAGTATCAATGTTATGGTTCTTGTTCGTAAGTTAGAACGACACTTATTGAAAGCCCAAAGCACGTAAAATATGCAAAAGAAAGTAGAGGCGTCTAACTTTGTTTTGCGGGGTGTCTGATGATGTGATATGGCCATGATTGTGATTATATTTGATGTATGCAATGTTCCTTATTGTAAGTTGGCAACCGGCAGGAGCCAGATGGTTATCTTTAATTTATGTTAAGACCCGCGTGTCTATTCAAAGTAGTTGTAATAGTTGAAGACCGGTGGACGACAACCATGGAGAAGCGTCATTGACCTTGATGAAATGCCGGTGATGATGGAGATCATGTTCGTGCTTGAAGATGGAGATTGGAAGCACAAAGAAGAAAGGCCATATCATATCACATATTATTGAATTGCATGTGATGTTAATCCTTTATGCATCTTGTATTGCTTAGTAGACGACAGTAGCATTATAAGATGATCCCTCATGCACATGAATTTCAAGTCATAAAGTGTTCACCCTTAGTTAGCACCGTTGCTAAAGCTTGTTGTTTCGAAGCACCACGTGATGATCGGGTGTGTTAGATTCCGCAAGTATATACAACGTGAGCAAGCAGTTGCTCATGCGAAACTAAGGTTTGATCTTGTGAGCCTAGCATGTACATACATGGTCTCGGAACACGGATCACCGAAAGGTAAAGCATGAATCATATAGTAGATATGATGAACATGACTATTGTTCGCCATTGAAACTATATCAACTCTCGTGATGATCGGTGTTGATGTAGTGGATTTGGTTCGTGTGATCACTAAAACAATGTGAGGGATGTTGTTTTGAGTGGGAGTTCACCTATTTTAATTTCATTATTAATTTGAACTCAATTTGTCATAAACTTAGTCTAAACTATTGCAAATATGTTGTAGATCAATGGCAGCCCCTACCATCAATTTTAATGCGTTCCTAGAGAAAGAAAAGTTGAAAAACAATGGAAGCAACTTCGGATTGGTTCCGCAATTTGAGATTGTCCTCACGGTGGTAATTTGACCTATGTCTTTGGATGCATTGGGTGACCCACACAGGTGATCTTTGCCGATGAAGTAAAGAATGTTTACCTCGCTCGGAAGAATCAATACTCCATAGTTCGGTGCTATCTTGTATGGTTTAGAATCGGAGCTTGAAAAGGTTTGAGAATTCAGACCCATATGATATTGTCGAGGATCTCAAATTGATTTTTGAGACTCATGCGGCAATTGAAAGCTAAGAGGCTTACGAAAAGTTCTTTAACGCAAGATGGAAGAGGAAGCTCGTCGGTGAGCATGTGCTTAAGATGTGCAGGCATAAACAAACTTCAAAGCTTGCGTATAGTGATTCCTAATGCTTTGGGGATTTACCGTGTCCTCAATCACTACCACCAAGTTACAAGAACTTTGTGATGAACTACAACATGCGAGAACATGAACAAGCGTTGCGAACTGTTTATGTTAAAGTCTGTAGAAGTGGAGATCAAGAAAGAGCACCAAGTGTTGTTGGTCAATAAGACCACCAAATTCAAGAAAGGCAAGTCTAAGCAGAAGGGACACTTCAAGAAGGGTGGTAAGAGAGTTACCGCGCCGGCGAAGAAGACCAAGGCTGGACCCAAGCCTGATACTGAGTGCTTTCTTTGCAAGGGAGAAGGTCCTTTGAAGGAATTGCCCAAAGTACTTGGCGGATTTGAAGAACGGCAACATCAAGAAGAAAGGTATATCCGATATACATGTTATTGATGTGTATCTCACTAGTACTCGTAGTAGTGCCTGGGTATTTGATACTGGTTCGGTTGCTCATACTTGTAACTCGAAACAGCTGCTGCAGAATAAATGGAAGCTAGCGAAGAACGAGGTGACGATGCGCGTGGGAAGCTGATCAAAGGTTGATGTGATCGCGGTCGGCACGCTACCCCTTCATCTACCATCGGGATTAGTTTTATACTTAAATAATTGTTATTTGGTGCCTGCGTTGAGCATGAACATTATATCGGGATCTTGTTTATTGCGAGACGGTTACTTATTTAAGTCCGAGAATAATGGTTGTTCGATTTATATGAGTAATATGTTTTATGCACATGCACCTTTGATAGATGGTCTATTCTTATTGAATCTTGATAGTGGAAATACACATATCAACAACATTGAGGCTAAACGTTTGAAATCAAGCGATAATTCGACCTATATGTGGCACTGTCGTCTTGGTCACATTGGAGTGAAACGTATGAAGAAACTCCATTCCGATGGACTTCTTGAATCACTTGATTTTGAATCACTTGAAAGATGCGAAGCATGTCTGATGGGTAAAATGACTAAGACTCCATTTTCTGGTATGATGGAGCGAGCTACGGACTTATTGGAAATCATACATACCGATGTGTGTGGCCCAATGAGTGTAGCATCGCGCGGTGGTTATCGTTATGTTCTTACCTTCACGGATGACTTGAGTAGATATGGGTATATCTATTTCATGAAACATAAGTCCGAAACTTTCGAGAAGTTTAAGGAGTTTCAAAGTGAGGTAGAGAATCAACGTAACAAGAAGATTAAATTTCTACGTTCTGATCGTGGGGGTGAATATCTAAGTTACGAGTTTGGCGAGCATTTGAAGAAATACGGAATACTTTCACAGTTGACACCGCCGGGAACACCATAGCGTAATGGTGTGTCCGAACGTCGTAATCGAACTCTCTTAGATATGGTTCGTTCTATGATGTCACTTACAGGTTTACCGCTATCATTTTGGGGTTATGCATTAGAAACAGCCGCATTCACTTTAAATAGGGCACCGTCTAAATCCGTTGAAACTACACCGTATGAATTATGGTTTGGGAAGAAACCTAAATTGTCGCTCCTTAAAGTTTGGGGTTGCGAAGCCTATGTAAAGAAGTTACAGCCGGACAAGCTTGAACCCAAAGCGGAAAAATGCGTCTTCATAGGATATCCGAAGGAAACTATTGGGTATACCTTCTATCATAGATCCGAAGGCAAAATCTTCGTTGCCAAGAATGGATCCTTTCTAGAGAAGGAATTTCTCTCGAAAGAAGTGACTGGAAGGAAAGTAGAACTCGACGAGGTTGTCGAACCTTCTCTCGAAATTGCGAGTAGCGCAAGACCGGAAGAAGTTCTGTGGTGCTGCACCAATTAGAGAGGAAGCTAATGATGATGAGCATGAAACTTGGTTGAAGTTGCTCTGAGCCTCGGAGGTCAACGAGAACTCGTACCACTCCAGTTGGTATGATCCCGTTATGAATGTCATGTTGGTGGACAACACCGATGACCCCGAGACATATGAGGAAGCAATGATGAGCCAGATTCCAATAAATGGCAAGAAGCCATGAAATCGAGATTGGATCCATGTACGAAAACCAAGTATGGACTTTGGTGGACTTCTGGGATGGCGGAAGGTCCGAGAACAAATGGATTTTCAAGAAGAAAGCAGATGTTGATGGTAATGTTCTGTCTATAAAGCTCGACTTGTCGCAAAAGGGTTTCGACAAATTCAAGGAGTTGACTACGATGAGACTTTCTCACCGTGAAGCTAAAGTCTGTGAGGATTATGTTAGCAATGCATATTATGATTATAAGATATGGCAGATGGATGTCAAAACAACATTCCTCAATGGAGATATTGATGAAGAGTTGTATATGATGCAACCCAAAGGTTTTGTCGATCCTAAAGATGCTAACAAGGTATGCAAACTTCAACGGTCCATCTATGGATTGAAGCAAGCATCCGAAGTTGGAATCAACGTTTTGATAAGGTGATCAAAAGTTTTGGTTTTATACAAACTTATGGAGAAGCTTGTATTTACAAGAAAGTGAGTGGGAGCTCTGTAGCATTCTTAATATTATATGTGGATGACATATTGTTGATTGGGAATGATGTAGACCTTCTTAATAGTGTCAAGGAATATTTGAATAATAGTTTTTCAATGAAGGATCTTGGCGAAGCAGCTTACATATTAGGCATAAAGATTTACAGAGATAGATCGAAGCAAATATCATTGTCACAGTACATATTTGGACAAAGTTCTAAAGAGGTTTGGAATGGAAGAAAGCAAGAAAGGGTTCTTGCCCATGTTTGCTAATCGACCTTGAGTAAAACTCAAAGTCCGACATCGGCGAAGATAGAAAGGATGAGTAAGACTCCCTATGCCTCGACCATAGGATCTCTAATGTATGCCATGCTATGTACTAGACCCGACATTGCATATCTTTGTTAGTTTAACTAGCGAGATATCAAAGTGATCCAGGAGTGGATCATTGGACGTGATCAAAACATCCTTAATTACTTGAGAAGAACTAAGGATATGGTTCTTTCTTATGGAGGTGATGAACATTTCGTTGTTA
Source organism: Avena longiglumis (assembly GCA_030063025.1). Taxonomy (NCBI): domain Eukaryota; kingdom Viridiplantae; phylum Streptophyta; class Magnoliopsida; order Poales; family Poaceae; genus Avena; species Avena longiglumis. The sequence goes on from CP125973.1 coordinate 7,249,990, forward strand.
ATGGTTACCGATGCTAGTTGGAACACCGATCCGTATGATTCTAAATCACAATCTGGATACGTATTTATTTTGAATGGTGCAAGACTTTGGAGGAGTGCAAAGCAAAGCGTTGTGGCGAGATCTTCAATGAATCGAATACATGGTCGCCGGAGGCTTCAAGAAGCGATATGGATGAAAGAGTTCATTACTGAGCTGGGTGTGGTTCCAAGTGCTGGACCCAATGTCTATCTCTTTGTGATAACATGGGCCATAGCCAATCTTGAAGAACCAATGTCACACAAGAAGCTGAAGCATATCAAGCTACGTTTTCACGCTATTCGAGAACATATTCAAGATGGGGATATAAAGATTTGCAAAGTACACATAGATCTGAATGTGGCGGATCCGTTGACTAAACCTCTCCTGAGGGCAAAACATGACCAACACCAAACTGCCATGGGTGTTCGGTATATTACCATGTACTCTAGATTAGATGACTCTAGTGCAAGTGGGAGACTGTTGGAGATATGCCCTAGAGGCAATAATAAATGTAGTTATTATTATATCTTTGTGTTTATGATAAATTTTTACATTCATGCTATAATAGTATTAACAAGGAAACATTGATACTTGTGTGATTTGTAAACTTAATTTGAAGTCCCTAGTATAGCCTCTATACATCACTAGCTTGTTGGTTGATAAATGATTGTGGTTTCCCTATCATGAACATTGAGATGTTATCAACAACAAGATCATATCGTTAGGAGAATGATATGGTGGACATACTCCTATAGATAAGCGTAGCATAAAGATCAAGTCATTTCAATAGTTCAATTGCTATATGCTTTCTGATACATAGTAACCTAATTCCTTCGACCATGAGATCATGCATATCACCTTTCTGGATGGATGCTTTGATGACATCAAAACCACACCGTGGCGGGTGGCTATAAAGGTGGCATTGAGTGTTCGGAAAGTATTGGTTGAGACACATGGATCAAGAGTGGGATTTGTCCATCCATATGACGGATAGATATACTCTGGCCCTCTCGGTGGAATGTCATCCAATTGGCTTGCAAGCATGTGGTAGCTCACAAGGGATCACATATCAGGAGCGATAAAAGAGTACTTATCGGTAACGAGGTTGAACTAGGTATGAAGATCAAAGCGATCATAACCTCGAATAAGTAAACTATCGTGAGACAAAGGGAAATTGGTATCGTATGTAAGTGGTTCATTCGATCGCAAAGTAATCGTAGAAATATGTAGGAGCCATATGAATTTCGATTCCTCTATTGGTTATTGTTCGAGAAGTGTCTCGATCATGTCGCATAATTCACGAACCGTAGGAGACACACTTAAGGATTCGACGTTGTTTGAGTAGTTATGGTATGATGAGAAAGAGACCGAATGTTGTTGAGTCTCGGATGGGATCCGGATATCACGAGGTGATCCGGAATAGTCAGGAGAATAAGATTCATATAAGGAAAGTCCCGTTTGAGTTCGGGAATGATTAGGTGTTTTCATCGGGAATGTTCTAGAAGGTTCGGAATGTCCCCACTCGGAGGAAGGGTACATGAATGTGTCATTGCATATTGGAATGATTGCATCATGTACTAAGTGTCTCGCTATTCCAAATAAAGGATTAAATTGAATCCTAATTTGAAAAGTCAAATAGCTAGTTTGAAAAGTCAAACGGCTAAAATTGGAAAGAGGAAAAGAGGAAGGAATCCCTCCTCCAACCGGCGGCGCCCCCTCCAAGCCGAGTTGGGGAGGGACTCCCCTCCCTCCCCTTGGCCGCCCTCCACCTATAAGGAGGCGGGGCTCCTCCTCTAAACACACAAGTCCCTCTCAAACCCTAGAAAGGCAGCCTCCATAGCCGCCACCACCTAGGGTTTTGCCCTAGCCGACTTTGGGGTCCCCGAACCCTAGCCGGCTCTAGCCCTCCTTGGTGTGTCTAAACCCTAGATCGCCGAGGAGCTCTCTCATACTCCACCATACTCGCTTCGGCTGAAGCCTGCGGGATTTCCTCTACTTAGGTACCACGCCGTTGTCTTTCTAGGAATCGCGAGAGTGCTACAACCTCCATTTTCTTTGGAACAAGGAGAGGAAGGTCTTCGTCGAGTACCGACGTGTGACCCATTGGGAGGCGCTTAAACCTTGTGGGAAGGATCGTCTATGCGATCTTGAGATCGGGAAATCGACTACATCACCCACGAGAATCCGCTCTCGTTAAACACTTTAGAATCTTCGAGGGTAAGTTATTCCATCGACTCGTTGCTACAATCTAGTAGATAGATCTTGGCTTGTTTGTTTGTATGCGATAGAAATTTTTTGTTTTCCATGCTACGAAACGCTACACCATGCGAGATCCTGGATGCATGTGGAATCAGATCCTTCCGTGGTCCATTTTCCGGTGGCGGCAGCTGTCGATTGAGCGGCCGTGGGTCGAATCTAGGAGACGAACTAGAGTCCAGGCACCATGGGATGTTCTCGGGAGAGTGGCGAGAAAAGATAAAAGAGAGACGAGGGAGTTGTACCTGTTCGATCACTTATCGGTGGCACTGCTATGTAATTTTCAGCCGCTCCGTATTTTTCCTTTCCGCGGATCGATGAAACGTCGCTCATTGTGTTCATGTATATCCCGGAGCCCTCCTGTCTTTCCAATCCGCGAAGCCCACGCGTTCGGGGCAGCTCCGCTTGGTCCGGCTGGGGAGCAAGGAGCTGGAGCGTTGGGGGGGGGGGAGGGAGAGAGCCACACGCGATTAAGGTCGTGGGATTGCGGTATTTATATTAGACACATGAGTCGATTAGGGTTGGTACAATGCAGGTACAAACTGTAGATGGCATGCTATGTGTAGGGTGTGAGAGGGAATCCCACCAAAGTCGCACTTCTAGTTTATTTGTCAAATTCTATTTTAAACTTTGCTCAAAATTTGAAATAGAATTTAACAAATGTACTAAAAGTGAGACCTTAGCTATCCACCCCGGTGCCTTAAAGATCTCCAATATGATCAAGGGCTGCTTTCACCTCTATAGCCGTGAACTCCGCCACTAAATGTTCGTTCGTGGCAGGAGGTACACATGACTGCACTGCCGTAAGCAACTCAGCCATAGGACAAGATATAATTTGTTTAGCTCTCCTTGCTCCTTCACCTCTACTCCATCTTCTCTCCACAACTTTTTTATTCGATTGTTTTTCTTTCTAGCCGAAGGAAAGGAATGCACTTTCTTTTTCTTTGTGCGGTCAGAAAACACGCGGTAGAGATTTTATTTTTCAAAACACAAACATTGAAGCGTTTTTCTCTTCCGAAGGAAATAGGAAAATAACAGAAAGGGGTAGGGGATGGAGTCCGGTTCGGTTCCAGGAAGGGACTGTCACCCTATATACTCTCTAGATCGAAACTAGCAAGCAGTCAGTCCCCTCCCAAACCCCAACAGCCCCAGTCGCCCCCGGCGTTCTGAAGCTCGCCAAGCGATTCAATCGGATTGGAGGGGTGGGTTTGTCTTCCCACCCCCCATCGATCTATGTACCGGGTTCTCTCACCAGAGCAGAGCCTCGTGTGCCCTTTCGGCACTCAACTTTACAATTGCCAAGCTACGATTTTTTTGTGTGAACTACACAGGTATCTGACAGCCTTGTATGATTCATAGGATGGTGCGGCGTCAACGCAAATCGCAAAAGCTCCACGCTGCCTCACTGCTTAATGTGAAGAAGGAGGAGGAGGAGGAGGCTGATCATGAAGGCCGGCTAAAGTCTGCTGATGTTTCTGGCCGTGAGTCCATCCACTGCCCTCTCCCTTTGCATCCTAGTCTTTAAACTACACTGCTACCATGTCTGAATATTTCGTGGCACCGCGTGCAGGTGCAGTTCGGCATGCCGTCTCTGATGTGAAGGTGAAGTTGGAGATTGGTGATGACCATAGCAAGCCTAATAACTTGGACGGTGAGTGAACACGCTCTTCCCTAACCTGCACCACACTCCTTATACTACATTACTTCTCTGCCTTGACTATGCATATAGATCTGCTTGACCAACGTCTGCATCCAGCGGGATATTAATTTGTTCGATACCTGTAGGCCTGTGCAAGAAATGAAACCGCTCAAACCGTCTAAACCGGCTATAAATTATCTAGTTCAATCTTATTCACAAATCCAATCTAAACTTTGAAACTAGTGCAAAATTTTGAACTAACCCAAACCAGTCAAATCGGCCAAACCTTATTTGCACAGGCTTAGATACCTGGTTGCGAATTACTCATGTTCCCAATTAAGATTATCACTATATAGATAGGGATGCAGATGAATTTGAGTCTTTTACCGAAACCCCTTTTGTTATTTTAAATTAGTACGTACTAATATGTTGTTGCAGCCTAGTCTTTAACTTTTATGCTTCTCTCTGCACTGCTACCATGTCTGAACATTTCGTGGCACCGCGTGCAGTTCGGCGCGCCCTCTCTGATGTGAAGGTAAAGTTGGAGATTGATGATGACCATAGCAAGCCTAACTTGGACGGTGAGTGAACACGCTCTTTCCTAACCTGCACCACACTCCTTATACATTAATTCTCTGCCTTGACTATGCATATAGATCTGCTTGACCATCGTCTGCCTTGACTATGCATATAGCAGGCAAATTAGTTGATTTATCAGATGAATTGTAGGGATGCAGATGATTCCCTGGTTCTCTTTCCTCACTGCGGTAACACTAAATCTGCAGGGTGCAAAATGGCGCATGCCCAGAGGAAGACAGCGAGGAGAGGCCGTCGGGTCAAGTATGGCAAGGACAGTCGCCATGCATACATCATGTCAATAGCACATCGAATGAAGTCGTCCCCTAACAGATTGGTACCAGCAGTTGAAGGAAGGCTATTGCATAACGTATTGAACCACCTGATTGATGCAATCGTATCATCTCAAACTGCTGGTATGTGCTAATTAAATATGTTTTTTCTCATCAAAACTACACTGCATTTGTGCTAGAACTTGTGAAAACATGCTACCACTTTTGTATCTAACATTTATTTGTGTACCTCCAAACTAGGGAGCGGCGAAAAGGCTATAGAAGTGGACATTGGCTCGGATGGATGTGATTCTCCAGTGACTCTTGTCAATCGAGAATTTCTCCTAAAGAAAATCTTGACTCTCCTGCTCTGCATGGCACGCCGGCGCCATTATAATCCACCACCTGACAGTGAGATTGTGTACTATAGAGAACTTAAGAGACATATCAGATGCGTGATTGCATACCATGAAGCGAAGGGGAGATCAGGAGGTAATCCAGTACAATCTTTAACTATTGAACGTTGCAAGCCATATGCAGTTATTGACAATCTATTGTGATGGTCTTTCTGGTTCTCTTGTTTTGGCATGCTCTCCGGATTTTTGGTGTTGTTCCTTCCTTCACAGATGTCCAGTGGGAATATTCAAAGGATCCAGCAGGTTATCATAGTTTGTCATGCTCGCAAACAGTATCAGCTGTCGAGGAGCTTATAGAGTTGACAGGTTCGCTTCGAAATGCAACCTCGCAGTTTAAGGAGCTTAGTCAGAACAATGGTAAGTGAAGTTTGGGTTGTACTCACTGCCAACTATTCTTCAGTTTGCATGTTAAGGATAGTAATTAATGCTCGACTTGTTAACGGATGGGATGGCCTTCTCGGTACAGTTCAAATTGTTATGGTTATGCTCTCTAGGACACTTGCCATGACATGCTTATATAGTATCAAGGTACATAAATGCTGATATTGTTGAATTATACTCTATTCCCTCTTCCACAGCTTTCTGACTGTATGGCTTTTACTTACAAAAAAACCATGTTACCTTCTTTCTTGCAATGATAATATTCGTTCAGTTTGAATATTATTTTGCTCGAGGATATTTCTCTGGACCTATATCCCTATTTCAGCCGAGGCAAGACGTTTATAGAATGCCTCCTTTTTGTTCTCTCACTGTCACTGACATCACTGCAAGCTGTATTTATCTTTAATAGTAGTACGTATCTTTCATTGTTATTGTTCTCAAGTCTTCTGTGCAAACTCGTTCCTTGCAGTTGCAGTTTTAGCACCTTCTATTGCTTTACACGTGAGGATGGATTTCAAATCTCTGCCAGAACCAGATTGGAGTGTTGAAAAGACCAATGCGTTTTACTATAGCAAGTTGATTTTGGTTCTGCATGATCTTAAGTGTTCAGGTCTGGTAGGTCTGCCTCCTGAGAGCAATGAGAAGAAATCAATTAATACTTTACTGGATTATATAACATCTAGCCATTTACGTGTAAAGAAAGGTGAGTGCTAATAACTTTTGCTGAACCATTACGCTGCTGGGAGTTTCTACCCATTTTAAAGTGATATTCTTGCAGAATATGAAGTGTGTGACTCTGTATGCAAACCAGTTGGTGCTACTACTACTACTCGGAAGCGAGGAATAGGTACCCACTTTAAAACCGGATCGCTGTCTGTTACATTTTATTTTGTTTTCTTCACCATGCTTTACCGATTTGCAAATTTATATATCTCTCTTTTTCTAAATGAGTTATATGTTGTGTTACAAACTAGGTCTCTCATACATTTTGGATGACAACACAACAAAACATTCTTGCAATGGATTCAGTATTTTACATGAAAAAAGTATTGTCTAACTGCTATGTGTTTTATCAGATGTACTGATGGACGATGGCGACGATGATGTACTGATGGACGATGGCGACGATGATGATATTTACCCATTGGGTGCACTGATGTTTACAGTTGGCTTTTTTGATGGGAGATTGATAGAGTATATGAAGCAGCTGAGGAGATCCTGCTTGACCTTGATGCTATTCATTATGGGCAAACTGGAACCTGACTGTCACCCCGTGACCTTATTTCCTGTGTATGATAATAATATTATGCATGAATGGTTGAAGCAAGTGAAGTTCAATAGACCAAGAATTTCTGCAAATGACATTCATCAGCCTGTTTTACTTGCACGCTATGCTGCTTCACTTATTCAAGGAATGTCTTCTAGCGTGGAAGATGCAAGTGCAGAGTTGACTGATATGTTGCGAAGGGGGCAGCGCTGCTACGAATTTGCACCTCAGGCTCTTCTAGTGTTGCTTCTTTTAGATTGCAGTAAGTCCATTCTATCTTAACACCACTGATAAGTAGTAGCATTTGGTGAGACACTTTATACAAAATATCCTATCATTCTGCATGCCTTCCTGTCCAGATTAGCCGGTCTACTTTGCAGCTTGGAGTGACCTTGGACGAGATATTTACCGAATACATATAGTTAGTAATAATCAGTTAACTGTAAGACTAGTTAATGACCACCAATGCTTATTTCTCCACCAGGTGCATTTAGAAAAACAGGAGAGATGATAGCCGGACTGAAGGGTCTTCAAGCTCTGAACTCGGACTGCAGTACTTCCTGTCAATGTGGTGCGACTTGTTTGAACTGCCACCAGAGTGGCGCCGAGTCGAGAGGCAACGGAGTGAAGTGTGGGTATAATGACACAGACAATGCGAAAATTCTCGCAACCATCTTCCAGGTCCTGAAGGACATTGGAACATCTGATGCACTTGGCGGCGCACCGTCCCCTAGCGAGGTGATAATACTAGACCAGATCATGGAACATGTCTGCTTGTGCATCGACGGTTCTCTGTGCACAAAGGCGTATCAAAAGGAAAGAGACATGAGACGGAGTCCAGATGTAGGTAAGCATATCACCTCTGCTGCCTGTCCCACATTATTAGCCTTCTTATTATCTTGAGCACCTTAACTGAATGTGATGTTTTGTGTTTTTGCAGGTTCCGAGCTGTTTCGTCTCAGAGCCAGCGGATTTCCCAGATTTTTGGAGTATGCGTGCGTGTTCGAGGTGGAAGTCATGTCTGAGCGGTTGAAACAACTCCAAGAGGGCTTCGATCTCGTGGTCCAGGCATTGCAGAAAGTAGAGATCGTGTAGAGGATTTGCAGTCTATTTATTTATGCCCCGAATCCTTTGACTGATGAGCATGTAGTTGTGTTGTTTAGACGAGGTTAAGAGTAGGTTTGTAGGTACTATGGTGAATTATAAAACTTTGTTTTTCGATGTACTATGCAGTAAAAAAGGTTGTGTGCATCACTACTTGATGCAGAGGCTGGGACGCCGCTTTCCATTTTGAAAAAAAAAGAGGCTGTGGTGAATTTGCCTTGTGGCCTGATCAACAGTTTATTTATGTCGCTAGTCGCATGCAGCAGCATATGCCTGTCACGGAGTACTTCGCACGGATGAGGAGACCTGGGGCGTGTTTGGTTGGTCTAATCTTCGTTTTTTGCACCAGATCGGAAGCAATAAGTTCGTTTGGTGTGTCGCAGTGTACCGGAGATTTGGCCCACGCGGGTTTTAAAGCAGGACTCATCCTGACTTTAGAGGAACGCAAAAATTAAGTGTTTCCATCGAGACTAGCGAGCGCAAGGGAAGGAGCGACGTGCGCGAGGAGGCGGCGTGGAGATGGCAGGAGCCAAAAAAATTGCAGCGCCATATGGCGCGAAAGCTACGCTCACCTCCCTCTTATGCTATGACCTTCCACCGAGAGACAAATCCCTCCCTATTTTCCTCTTGTGCGGCGGCGACGGCAGCAATTTAGAACTCCGGCAGCAGCTGCTACATCCACTCCGGCACCGGCTGGCGTCTCTTGTCCGACTCTAGCATTTGCTGCCTCGTAGATCTGCGACTTCTCCCTTGTCTTCTTCTCTGCCTGCGGCAGGTCTTCGACGTCCACCATCATGAAGGTAAAAACCACAGCCTTACCTCCTCTCCAACGTTTTTACCAAGGTACTTAGCTCGACATTACAGTAGTACATACAGTGCTTACGCAATGCCACTCCGTTTAGGGCCAACAATTGAAAGTTATCATCCAGGCAGCTGCCCTAGTCGCTGTGATTCAAGCATAGATGTTCCTGATCTACAGAAGAGCGGCTGTTAGGACTAACATGTTGGTAGTGAAATATGGTCCCCTGATCCAGCGCAACAGAGAGAGGATGGCAAATCTAAACTACATCTACAACAACAATGATGTGGAGGCTATCATGATTCTCAGGATGAGAAGAGTCCCATTTAACCAACTTGTGCACACATTCAGGTCTAGGGGTTTGCTTAAGGACAACATCAACACCTCTATCGAAGAACAGGTGGCTCTGTTTCTTCATGTTCTAGGCCATAACTAGAGATTCCGAGTGATTCACAACACACGGAGGAGATCAATCGAGACAATTTCCCGGTATTTCCATCTTGTATGCTGTTGGAGAACTCAGTGAAGAGATGATTAAGCCATCATCTGGTCAAACCCCCGCGAAGATACAAGGCAACGGTCGATGGTTCCCCTTTTTCAAGGTGAGCAACTCTAGCATGTTCTTCGTTGGATTATTGTATTAGACAGCCGACTAACATTCTTGTAATGCCAGGATTATATTGGAGCAATTGATGGTACTCATGTGATGGCTAGAGTGCCAAAAGCTGAGCAGGCTACATATAGGGGGAGGAAGCACTACCCTAGTCAGAATGTGCTTGCCGATGTTGATTTCGATATGAATTTCACATACGTGCTTGCTGGGTGGGAATGATCTTCCCATGATGCGGCGATTCTGACTGATAGCCTTAGCAGACCCGATGTCCTCAAGCTCCCTAATGGCAAATTCTACCTAGCAGATGCTGGGTATGCTTGCCGGTCTGGAATTCTTGCACCCTTCAGGTCAACAAGGTACCACCTCAATGAGTTCTCTGCTAGAAAGTACCCAAAGACTCCATAAGAACTTTTCAATCTTAGGCACTCTAGCCTTAGATTCACGGTTGACAGAGTTTTCGCTTACTACTAGGAAACTATCTATAGATAGTAATACTTTCTGTAGCACATATGAAAGGGCATGCGCATATAGACACAAACACCACAGAGAAAATGGAAATTCTATGGCGCACGAAATCCATATGCGCTATAGAAATGTGTGTTTCTATGGTGCATATGTTTCCGTGTGCCACAAAAAGTGATGGGTATGTGGCACATATAGACATATGCGCCACAAAAATTGATGGAACCCAGGATAGACTAAGTGGGGAGACAATTCTATGTCGCATATGTCTATATGCAAAACAGAAAGTGATGAATTTGTGGAGCATATATATGCGCCACAGAAAGTGGAAAACAGATTCAACCCCCTCCCTCGTTGATCGCCTTTTAAGTTTTGTAAAAATAAACAAATAATATAAAAACTTCGAAAAAATAATTCCTTTCAGATGTAGTTATATTTTAGGGTATAGTTATAGGGAAAATTGAAAAACATGAATTTTGATGTATTTTGCAAAAAAAAGGTCATGACACGGTAAAACGGTCATAACTTTTGCACACGGAAAAATGTTTTACCCATCAAAACGATTGTCTCGAAATTTCCTACTCGAATTCAACTGTCAAAGGTTGTTCAAGATTTTACAGATTCCCTAAATTCAAAAGGAGTAAAAATTATGGCAAAAAGAAGTTTTTTTCCTGCAAAAAAATTAAAAAGGAGAGACAACTATATGGCGTAGGGCTGTCAACGAGCCGAACTTGAGCGAACATTGTTAGGCTCGGCTCGAGCTCGGTAGAAGCTCGAGCCGAGCTCGAGCGATCCTAGGTTGACCTTCGAGCCTAAATCTAAGCTCGAGTTCGGCTCGACCAAAGCTCGAGTAGGCTTGAGCTCGGTTCGTTGAAGCTCGGTAAGAAAATTTTAGTACATCGACATGCAGCTACATAACAAGAAAATAGTAAAGCTTGAAAACGGAATAGCAGAAATGTCTTGGAGTTTCATATAATAATAATACAGTGCCAACATGTCAGCATAATTATTTTAGCGGTCTTACAACAGATGGAATAATAATAGTAGTCTTAATTTTGCGGCTATACAAAAATCACGAGCTTTATCGAACTGTTTGAGTTCGGCTCGACTAAGCTCGCGAGCTCGAAAACAGGCTTGAGTTTGGTTTGTTAGAGAGACGAATCAAGCTCGAGCCGAGCTGTTAACGCGCCGAACTCGCACAGTTTGTCAAGCCCGAACTTTTTTGACAGCCCTAATATGGCGCATATCTCCAATATGCGCTATAGAATTGTTAGGCAGGATTCAAAATCTGAATCCGCCGGCGCCCCTTCTCCCTCTCGTTTCCCCTCTTCTCCTCCTCCTCTCCTCTACACTTCTCCTCCCTCCATTTCTCCTTCCCTTCTCCTTCCCTTCTCCTCCCTCCTCCTTGTCCTTCCTCCTCCTTTTCCTCCTTCTCCTCCCCTTCCCCCCTTCTCCTCTCCGCCTCTAATACCTTCGGTGACCTCCTCCGGTGACGACCTCCTCCTCCTCCGGTGACCACCTTCAGCGACCTTCTCCTCTACCACCTTCGGTGACCTCCTCCGGCGATGACCTCCTTCTCCTTCGGAGACCACCTCCTTCGGCGACTTTCTCCTCCACCACCACCACCTCTGGTGACCACCTCCTTCGGCGTGGCCTCCTCCACCATCTCTGGCGATCCCCTCCTCCATCCACCTCCGCCCTCCTCCGGTGACCCCCACAAAATTCCAGCGAAGAAATTCGGCGGCTGCAGGGCTAGATCCAGATCTAGATCTGGCCCCGCTTTTTTTGAATTTGAAAAAAAAATCAGTGGCGCATATCAATATGCGTCACCAATAAAAAATTTAGTGGCGATGTAACAGTGGTGCATCTCATATGCGCCACAGAATTCCAAAACGTGTGTCACTGGTAAGCTTTTTCCTAATAGTGGTTGCTCTGAAGACCGGACCAAATTAAGTGCCAAACTTGGCCCGAGGCAGTCTCCCCCATGCAGCACCTATCGATACAAGTAGGAAAAACGAGAAATTTGGGCCTTTGCAACCAAGCACGCCCTTGGCGACGCGATGATGTCTACCGGGAAGAAGATGGATGACGATGATCTGGTGGCGTATATCCTGGTTGGACTGGACGCACAGTGGAATCCGCTCGTCATGTCCATGGCTGCCCCTCACGAGGAAATAGCATATAACACCACATGTTGGTGTTGTTTTTGCACAGAACCACAAAAATGCTTTCTTTTTTTTTACAGAAATCGCCATATTTTACCATAAAAATTGCATAGAACACATAACCCGTAATTAATAGTCAAAATGGTCAATTAGTCGATCTAACCCACTCATGCATTTCCTCTACCTTAATCAACCAAAAAGGATAGTTCATTCAGGTATGAGGCGGAGGCGGTCGGCTAGAGTTGACTAATTGGTAACAACATGATGGTCGGGGAGCACCGGAAGGTGGGGTCTCCCGAAGATAGGGAGACACAGGCGGCCCCATGTGGTGGTCGAGATCGTCGACAGTCGTCGATGCCATCCTTCTCAGCCCCGTGCACTTTCGGGTGCCAAGGATTGTACTAGGGCGACTCTAGTAGAGACAAGTGGCGGTGCACCATCGGAAATGCATGTGGTGGCTTGACGCGACGCGACGGCCGACGAGGCCATGACCAGGCGTGCTTCATAGGTCTGGTGACCGGCACCCAACTCACTCCGAGGTTGCGGCTAGGCGTGCTTCGTGGGCCTGTTGACCGGCTCACAGTTCGCTCTAAGGTTGCGGCTACGTGTGCTTCATGGGCCTGGTGATCGGCTCACAGTTTGCTCCGAGGACACCGCACGAGCGTCGCCCCCGGTCTCATGTGATACGCCGACAGTGCTACTTGATGGTGGCTCAGTTGATTGTAGAACCTCGTTGGGAGACCCCAAGAGCAAGGTGTGATGAGCACAACAGCAAGTTTTCCCTCAATTATGAAACCAAGGTTATCGAACCAGTAGGAGCAAGGAAGCAACTCCAAGGTGTTGCTAACAACTTGGAATCCTGCACAACACAAACTCAATACTTTGCCCAAACTTATAGTGAGGTTGTCAATCTCACTGGTTTGCTGAAAACAAAGGATTAAACATATAGTGTGGAAGGTAATAGTTGCTTGTAGAAAGCAAACGGCAACAGTATATGATGTATCAATGGTAAAGGAATGGACCGGGGTCCACAGTTCAGTAGAGGTGTTCTCCTTAAGATAGATAACATGATGGGTGAACAAATTACAACGGGGCAATTCACAGGTTGAGAAAGCATAACAATACAAATACTAGACATCATGACTCCTATGAGATTTGATTGGGCATTACAACAATATACATAGACCGTAATTCAACTGCATCTATGACTAATAATCCACCTTTAGGTTATCATTCGAACCCCTTCCAGTATTAAGTTGCAAGCAACGGATAATTGCATTAAGCAATGTGTGTAAAGTAAACAATACAATTGTTCCATGAACAAAAGATTGTTGTTTTATCCCTACTAGAAACAGCACATCTACAGCCTTAGAGATCTCTGTCACTTCCCCAGATTACTAGAGGCATGAACCTACTATCGAGAATAAATACTCCCTCTTGGAGTCACAAGCATCTACTTGGCCAAGATAGCTACTAGCAACAAAGAGCATGCAAGATCAGAAATAACACAAACATGGTAGAATCAATAATCAATCTGACATAGTATCTTAATATCCATCGGATCCCTACAAACACCACATGTATGATTACAAACAGATGATATTGATCATGAACGGAGCTCACAAGATCTAAACATGATAGCACAAAGGAGGAGAAACAACCATCTAGCTACTGTATGGACCCATAGTCCAAGGGTGAACTACTCACGCATCATACCGGAGGCTGGCATGGTGATGAAGAAGGCCTCCGGGATGATCTCTCCCCTCCGGCAGGGTGCCGGGAAGAGCTTCAGACCCCCCCCCGATCCAGGGACGATGGTGGCGGAGGCTACAGACTGTTTCATGGAGATCTGATCGGGTGCTTAAGGTTTCTGCATCAGGGTGACTTTATAGGCGAGGCGGGGGCAGGGGGCCCGAGGCCCACAGTGTGGCGTGCCCCTGACAGGCATGACCCTAGGGTGTGGACACCTCGTGGCCCCCTTTTGTTGTCCTTCGGTCCTTGTGTTCTCTCTGGTAAAATATTGACTTTGGCTTTTGTCCCTCCAATTCCGAGAATATTTCCTTTCTAGATTTTCTGAAACCAAAAATAGCAGAAAACAGGCAATTGGCACTGCGGCATCTTTTTAATAGGTTAATTCCAGAAAATGTATAAAAATACCTCAAAGTGTAGACAAAACAAATCAAAGTAGATACTAAACAAGCCTGGAACATCAAAAATTAAAGATACGTTTATGACGTATCAAGCATCCCCAAGCTTAACTCTTGCTCGTCCTCGAGTAGGTAAGTGATAAAAAGAATAATTTTTGAGGTGATATGCACCATCACAATCTTGATCAAACCATTTGCAAAGCATTGAAAACTGGGATCAAAGTACTCTAAACATGAGCATGAAAGATATAGTTCTAACAATAAGACATATCAATTATGTTGCAATATGAAAAGATACAAACAAAGATCAACAATGCATTGAGAGACGTTTGTTTGTTTCACATATAGAAAACATAGCATAGTGGTATTTAGCTTATCCCTCATGGAGTAGCAAAACATAAATGCATAGGACACCTTCAAAGTTCATAAGGGTGACTAGATACAAATAGTTTAAGAACAAGCAATATCAACATTATGAATCAATCAATAAGTTTTGGGATAATGCACATAAAACTAAGAATGACAACTATGATCTCTTAATTGGTGTATAAATATAGAAGATGAAGACTCAATATAAAAGTAGGAAGAAAGGCCGTTCACAAAGGGAAGCAGGGATTTAAAGTTTCATAAAGAGCTTCCAAAAATTATGATACTTTTTAGATTTCAGCTCTCATTGCCCCTATCATAAGCATATTGAAGTGATTAAGGTTAAAGAGAAACAAATATGGAGTATATGCTTGACAAATCATAAGTTGGCAATCTCATGTCCCTGAGTACGAGGGTTGTTCCTCATGCTACTCAACTTTAGTCACAAGCAAGTTCTTGTCATTGTAAGTATATGTGTATCATAGAGAAATGCCAGTGGGGTACCCCTTGCCCCATGATACAGGAGCTATCCCATATCAAAATGACAAGGAAATAGACAATGAGCATCTCAGCGATCCTTTTATTTACCACGAGCATGGTGCTATATTTTTTTTCTTTTTTTTCTAAGGATGCTTCATAGATTGATCACTATGGTGATGCTGCAAGTTTCCACCTTGATTAGGCATGGCTTAGGCTAGCCGCCCAAGCGTTTATCTAACACATATATAATACTCCATGGACTTACAAGCTCCCCTTTTATTTCACACCGCTGACATCCATAAACAGAAGATCATGATATTAACTGGGTAATATGTACATGTGTTGAAAGCGTTCCCCATGACAACATGGTTCTGATAATTCCCAACTTATAAGTGTAAGCATATACAACATAGATGACACATGTGTTCAAGTTTATTAGAGGCAAGAAAAATAAAGTGTGCCATCAAGTTTGTCAGAGCTTTAATCACTAATTTTCTCATAACAAGTTTAATTTGGAAGATAGATAAAACAAGAATATACTTGGAATGGTGTAACACACAATGCATAGGAATTTATAGTGGACTCTTTGGAATAACTTGGTTTCTTGGGAGTTTGATGCATAAGTAGAGCTTACTCAGTACAAGTGGAGGTTAGCAAAAGACTGGTAGTGACCAACTAAGAGATCAATAATGGCCATAATCATGCAGAGCGACAAAATATTATCAATAAAAGCATAAAGTGATGCTACAAGTTAAAAACTAAATGATCATAGAGGCTAAGGTGACTGGTTCATAGTCATAACATGGTGTGAGCATGTACCAAGTCAACCCAAACAAAACATCAAAGGAGAATACCACGATATTATGCTTTTGTATGCTAAAACAACGCATTATTCTTTCAAGGCACATTAAGCAATCTCAATTGTTTGGAACAAGTCATTCTACAGCAATAATCACTAAGCATAAGGTCAAAGCAACTTCTAGCATGACATGATAAAGTCTAAGTCATAATCAAAACAACCTCCCTTTTGTACCACTATAAGCATGAAACTCTCTACTCTTTTGCAACACCAATCAACTTATTTGAAACCAAAGAGCGAATGCGGGGGTCCAACTACTTTATTCAATAAAACTAAACAAAATAAAACCAAAAACAAAAACTAAGATGATCCAAGAACAACACGACTATGCATGAAACAATAAAAACGAAGTGTCTAGAACGAGACATGAGATTTTTATTGATGAAGAAGGGGATGCGCAAGGCATCCCCAAGCTTTTACGCTTGTAACTCTTGAATATTTCTTGGGGTGACACGGGGTGGCATCCCCAAGCCGGGGTGGCATTCCCAAGCTTGAGCTTTTGTCCATTCTTCATCTAATCACATCATTCTTCCCCTACACTTGAAAATTTCCTTCATATAAAACTTCACACAATCTTCATTAGCAAAATTAGTGTATTCAAAATAATAGGCCTTTGGGTTTGGTTTCAACACAAGTAAAACTTTCATTAAAACACAAACTAGTGTAGCAATTCCTTTAAAAATCTCAAGTGGTCAAGAAGAACTAAAAAAGAAACTGATTAAGAGGCAAATGCAAATAATGACAGAAATTTGTCAAAATAGACCAGCAGGTAAAAACCGATTTGTTCCAAGACATTATGTTGATCAAATCAAAAAGTGTTGATCTAACTAAAGTTAGATAACAACCTGGGGCATATACTCAAAAAATTACAGCTCAATCCGACATACAGGGATTTTTCACGAATTTTTACAGTGGAGCATAAAAATCTGTTTCGGGACATCAACTTCACCAAATCTTACTTCTCTCTCATTAGAGGTTATTATTGGCACAAAAATTACACAAAAAGGATAATGAGAGGTTATTACAGAAGTAATAAATTCCAAGAATCAACTAAAACTATTGGGTTATCTCCCAATTAGTACTTTTCTTTAACGCCTTAAGTTAGGCATAGAAAGCGAGAAAAATGCTCAGATAAGAAATATGAATTGAAGTAAAAGAGAGCACCAAGAAGTAAATATAAAACAAGTTTAAGTCTAACCCACTTCCTATGCATAGGAATCTTGTACCCAATAAATTCACAAAGAACAAAGTGACAGGCATAAGAAGATAAAACAAGAGTAACTGCCAAACTTTCAACACATAGAGAGGTGTTTCAGTACCGTGAAAACTTCTACCACTATATTTTAGTCTCTCATAGTAATTTTCAGTAGCCTAATGAATAAACTCAACAATATAACTATCACATAAAGTATGCTTTTCATGATCTGCAAACACATAATTTTTATCAAGCTCAAAAATAGTGGGATTAAAACCTTCAAACCCACTTTTAAGAATTTTATAACAAGATGGCTGATCATTCTCAAGAGGTATGGGGTTCCAAGATAAAGTCAAGACCTCTCCAATCTAATTTTCAATAGTAGTACTATTAATATTATCAACCAATATAGGACCATCATCTAGAGCTTTATCATAAACACTTTTTAAGAAAAACTCTTTAGTACCATGCATTTCGAAGTTAGGCACAAATAAAGGATTATCATAGATAATAGGAGCATAATTATTATCTGATACGTCCAAAATGTATCTACTTTCTTGAACACTTTGCTATTGTTTATTCTCTAAACTTGTGTGATTTGGATACAACTAACACAGACTGGCGCTGTTTTCAGCAGAATTACCTTGGTGTCTTGTTTTTGTGCAGAAAATGAACTATGAGGAAAAATCTCGGAAAATATGCCAAAAACTATTTCTCACCAGAAGATCCACAGATCCGAAGGGAGACAGAGAGGCACTGGGGGCCTAGACCCACCGCGGGGCCCACGACCCGCGCTGGAGGGGTCCGCCACCCCTGTAGCTCCTCGGCCTCCCTCCGCGCCTATAAGTTGTCTTTTGACCTAAAAACTCAGGGGGGGCGATAATTTTCCAAAAAGAGTTACACTACGCCGCCGCCACCAGAAACCCAGATTCGGATCCAGAAACTCCGTTCTGGTACCCTGACGGGACAGGGAATTTGGAGAGGATCATCGCCATCGTCATCACCAACGCATCTCCATCAACCACCGATGTTTTCCTCATCCATGAGTGAGTAATCCCCCGTTGTAGGCTTGGGGATGGTAGGGAGCGGATGAGTTCTATCATGTAATCGAATAAGATTGTTAGGGCATAATGCCTAGTATCTCTTGTGCTATTTGACTTTGTTGCAACTTTTTGTGATTAATGCTTGTCACTAGGGACCGAGTGCCATGATCTCAGATCTGAACTTATTATTGAATCATTATGATAGTATTGTTTGTGACCTTATCTGCAAGTTCTGTACACGTATCATTGTCCGGATCCAAAGGCTCCAAAGTGACAATAATTGGGACAACCGGAGGGGATGGCTATGGTGTGAGGATCACATGTGTTCACGGAGTGTTAATGCTTTGCTCCGGTGCTCTATTAAAAGGAGCACCTTAATTGGTAGTAGTTCCCTGGAGGCCTCACGCTTGCGGGCCGGATGAAGATGTTGTGCAAGTTCTCATTGCGAGCACGTATGACTATATTTGGAGCACATGCCTAGGATTGTTTAGTACTTGGATGCTTGTTATTATTTATCTGCAATGCCCTAGATCTTGAAGTTACATGTTTAGACTCGTCCATGCAACGCACGTTATCCATCCCTATGCCTACCGCACTTGAATCATACTGTTACTGTTGCTCCTGTTTCACTGTTGTTGTTACTGCTGTTGTTGCTTTGTTGTTGCAACTACCAAATTGTTGCTACTGATAAACTTCTGTGTGCAAGAACTATTTCCAGGTGCAGCTGAATTGACAACTCAGTTGTTAAGGCTTGCAAGTATTCTTTGGCTCCCCTTGTGTCGAATCAATAAATTGGGTAATACTACCCCAAGATGCTAGATCTCCTACACTTGTGGGTCATCAAGACTATTTTAAAAGCCCTTTGCGTGGAGCATAGCTTTATTTGTAAGTTCACTTGGATCTATTATTGTTCACTGCTTCTTCTTTCATCATGGGGAAGTATCCTGATGGAAAGTTTCCTATTTTACCATCCACTACAAGAAGAGGTACAATCCTAAACACCTCTGCTGCTCTTGATTCACCGTCTGTTATAACTAAGCTTGTCACACCACCACCACATGCTCATGATACACACACTACTGCTACGGCTGAATCTAAAACTGCTTTTGATACTCATGATGTTACTTATATTGTGCTTGATGCGAGTGGTTCACTATGTCCTTTTCTAGATGCCACTATGGCTAGTCTAGGAAATACCAAAACTCCTAGTGAAGACACTATTACACCTGTTAGCTCACATGAGTCTAGTGAGAGTTATGATATTAATGATGGTTACATTGAGCTCACTGATGATTTTGTTGAAGAGTGTCGAAACATACATGGTACTAGTGCTATGAAGAGTATCCTTGCTAGACGTACTATTATGCCAAGTTGTCCTCTGATCCTAAGTTTGCCACTTCTCCCATAGACATTAAAGATAAAGATTATGATTTCTCTCTTGATTTTTCTTATTTAGGTATTGTTGAGAAAGAACCTTTTTGTGGTACTTAAAATGATAGTGTTGTGGCTCATATGAATGAGCTTTCTACTATGAGTGCTTTGTTCTCTGATGATTTTAAGATGCGTAAGTACTTTGTTGCTAAGATTTTCCCCTTTTCACTAAAAGGAGAAGCTAGGGCTTGGTCTCATAGATTACCTCCTGGTTCCATTTATAGCCCTAATTGCTTGATTGCTTCTTTCTTCCATAAATATTTTCCTCCCAGTGCTAGACATGCTGCTTTGCAGAGACTTTTTGATTTTAAACAGGGAGAAGAAGAGAAATTGCCTGAGTCATGGAAAAGATTCTGTGCCTTGATTCATGCACATATTGGATGTCCATTACCTAAAAATGAGCTTCTTGATCTTTATTATAATGGACTAACTGATGATTCTAGGACCTACCTAGATAGCTTTGCTGATTGTGTTTTCAGGAAAAGAACTCCTACAGATGCTAAAAAATTAATGGCTAAGATAAGCAAGAATTATGATGATTGGACTTCAACTGAGCTGAATACACCTGAGCCTATTACTCCTGAACCAGATGTTTCTGAACCAATTCCAACACCAACACCAAAGAAGAGAGGAATTATTGCATTAAATGATAAAGTGATGAAGGAAGCTAAGAAGTGTCTAATGGAGAAAGGTATTGGAGCCGAAGATGTGAAGAATCTACCTCATATAGAAGAATTATGTAAGCCAATTCCCCACTCATCTACTATCGAGGTACACTCTCTCCAACACTTTGATGAAGGTGATATTCCCTATAGTAAGCCTCCTGATCAATGCTTAGAGGAACTTGACATTTTTATTGTTAAACAAGGTAATTTTAATAAACAAGTTCAGAATCATTTATTGGAAAACTCTAGAGCTATCAATGAGTTAAAAGATATTGTGGAAAGAACTTCTAATGGTATTAAAATGCTTTGTAAACACTTTCAAATGGTTCAAACCCAACTTGATCAACTTGCTAAGGTACAAAATGATATGCTAGTTAATGCTTCAGGGGATAAACATGCTTATGGAATTAGAACTAGGAGTGGTATGGCTACTCAAGATCCTTTATATCCTGAAGGACACCCTAAAAGAATTGAGCAGGATTCCCAACAAGTAGATAGTGGTAGTCCTCAAAAGAGGAAGAAAAAGAAACATAAGATAGTTGAGGAACCACTTGAACCTGCTGTAGAACCTAATAGTATATCTGTCTTTGATGCTGAAACTGAGATTGGTAATGATAAAAATGATGCTCATGATAATGAGGAAGTTGAGGAAGAACCTGAGAAGCACACTAAGAACACTAGGTATACTAAGGAAGATTTTATTGCTAATAAACATGGTAAAGAGAGAGAACCTTGTGTGCAAAAACCTATGCCTTTTCCAGGTAAGAAAAACAAGTCAAAGGAGGAAGAACACTACAACAAGTTTTGTGAGTGGATGAAACCTTTATTCTTGCAAATTCCTTTGACTGATGCTATTAAGTTGCCTTCTTATTCAAAGTATATGAAGGATATTGTCTCTAATAAAAGGAAAATTCCTAATGAGGAGATTTCTACTTTGCTTGCTAATTACTCCTTCAATGGTAAGGTTCATGTAGCACTCCGGGTAAACCCTAATTATAATATTGCCTGTTGTCATCTATTTTATGCACCATCATTGCATCATGCATTTATTTTGCCTCTCAAAATGTTTTAACTAAAGCTATTTTTGTTTACTGCAATACCTCTCCTCTTGTTTCAAAACGAAATCTTTTTCTGCTAAACTATTTTCCTAAAAACTATTTGATAAAAATATGTAAAACAAAACAAATATGATCTTTTATTAGAATAATAACCCTAAAACCCAGACCTAAACTGGCCAGGCCCAAAGGCCCAACCAGTTGGACCAAACCCTAAACCTAGATCCCCTCTACCCAAACCCTAACCCACTCCCTCCCCGCAGCCACCCACCCGACGCGATGCAACACACGCACAATACATAACACACGCACCCAGAACACGCACACCACACCCCCTACCCCACCCGCAGCGAGCGAGCCCACCACACCACGACACGCCTTCCCCGCAGCCCGTCTGCCTCGCTCTCCTTCTCCCCGCGAGCGCCACCGCCGTATCGATCTCGTTTTCTCGCCCGCGTCTGCCTTCCCTGCGCCGTCTCTGGTCGTCTCCCTTCCCGGCGCTCTCCTCGCCATCTACTGCAGCGGCGCCGCGCCTCCTGCCGACACCGCCTTCCCGAGCCCCTCGCCTCTGGCTGCTGTCGTCCTCGCGCCGACCTTGCCGGCGCCCTGACCAGACCACCCGTCCCCAAGCTTGGCCTTACCGCTCGTCTTCACAACACCTCCATGCCCCTTTCCGGCCGCCGAGCTACAAGCTGCCGTCGACCTCGCCCCTCTGTCTGGCCTCCACCCATCATCGCCACTTTGCTGCATGCGTCGCTATCGGTGCTTTTTCGTGAAGACCGTGGCTGCTCTGGTGCTTTGTTGCTACCTATGTTAACTAGTGCGACCGCGTGTGTTGGCCATTGGTGACATATGGCCTCTGAAACCAAGGCCCCCGTGTGGGTTTTTCTTCCAAGGCGGTGTGAAGAGGATGTAGTGTCGTTCGAAGAACTGTGGCAGGCACAAGGCCACCCGAAGACCGTACCGGTACATATCCTAAGATGGACATTGACCCTCGAAGCCCGAAGACTATCTCGGACTGGAGACACTTGAATAACCTTCGACAAGAACTTCTACATGGAAATCGACGACAAGCTCTACTTCACGGAATCCTAAGGCCCTAACCTCGGACCCGATCCCGAACCCGGCGTCGCGTCAAGTTCTCCTTCACAGACCCGAAAACCACCAAGCCCTCCGACATGGATCTGATGTTCGAGACCCCGAAGACCGATCCCGGCGAGACCGAACTCCGGAGACGGATCCCACCGAGCCCCCAAGACCTTCGACGCCTATGTGTGACCCTAAGCCCCTATATTTTTATAACATGATATTTAATTTGTGCATATTGAATTGTCATGCTCGCATACATGTTTATTTTTGCTTGGGGGTATGTTGTCGACTCATCTAATTTTAAATATGGAGACCATATGCGGGCGTTTCTAGCCTTATATTGTCTCTATTTAAATTGTGTATCGAACCAGTGATATATTTTGCCATGTTAAGACAGCATTTAAATTGCGGGGTATCTAAACAACATGAACCTACTAATTAATTATCGGGACCCTGGTTCCATTTAATATTGCCTAATTGCATCGCATCATTGTCATACATCATACATGCATCATGCTCGATCTTTTGTCGTAGTATTAAATATGCATCCGGTGTTTATTCTAGTGTTTTTCTTCTTCACGGATTAGGCCGATGAGTTGATGCGAGTGTCGACCCGATCTTCGACAATGTTTTCCAGGCGAGCATTCTCCCCCTTTCTACCTACTTTACTTTTATAGTCTTTATTTCCTTCGGTTGATCTATTGCTATCTGTGTTGCGATGCTCTAGTTTTCGTACCCGTGATATCCCTTGCAACCTTATATTGCCTTGGACACATCCTATTACTTGTTGTTTGGTAGATAGTTGGACTTGCGTGTCATAGTCGCTTGCTCAAGTGCTGTTGCGTGTCGTCAAGTCCCACAGTTGTTGGAAGACTGCCATATGCTTTATATTGGAGATGATCATGGCTTTAATTACAGTTTAATAACTAAAATTGAAAGTAGGTAAATAATGCAGAGGCACAGGTGGGCAATAGATGTTATTTGTTTTTTAACCGTCCACTTGTGTCCCGTAGGACCCCGAGTACTTGATACCTGTTCTTTGAATATTCGCACTATCCGCATGTGGGACCATGAATCCCCTTAGCCAGAGCTTGAGTCATATATTATTTCTTGGGGCCACAAAGTAGTATGGGGCTTTATTACTATCCTGTACTTATGCCATGCTTTACTGCTTTATTTACGATTGCGCGTGGAGCACATGTACTGTTTAGGTAAGCGGAGTGTTTTTGCAGTATCGACAAGCCCAGTCACACTTTCGGGTTCCCAGTCGTTTACAACCATTGACGCAAACCTCTGGGTCCGTTTCAGAGCCGGCCAACTTCGTCGCGAGTAGCTTGGTGGGGTGGGCCCCTAAAACATTATATGAATCTTGCAATTGCTCTGTCATGATGCCTCGTTGGGTTTTCATTTTTTTTCCGAGGTTGATCGTGCGTGTGTTTCTATTTGTGCCCCCTGCAGGGTAAAACTTTCTGAAAGCCGTGTCCACGGTTATGGACGACTTGGAGCATAGTATCTCGATCATAGACAACTATAACTAAAGTAGTACTATAAATTTGACTTTATAATGACTAGTAATCAGCTTCACTACAATAGAATGGCTAAATAAAAGTACCAACAACTACTGATTTTGGGATGCCTCATGCTATATGTATCTGACTAGTAAGTATTGCAACTACAACGGAATGGTTAACTAAAACTGCCCACTGCTTATTATATCAGGATGACTCATGCTATCTACATGTGACTAGTAATTGCCACAACTATAACGGAATGAATAAAACTGCCAACTGTGTGAGTTCCTCGGTTGACTTCCTCGTTTGGTCTCGAGGAGGAAATACCAGGATGGGTGTGCTTGGTGATAGTTTCGGGTTGGATCCGAATAGGTCTTTCTTATCCATATCTGATAGCCTCCAGTTATATTGAGTCTCTATAGGTTGTTTAGTGCATGCTGCGCTGCCGCTTTAGTCCACCATACCTATGTAGGCGAGGACCGCCAAATTCTAGCCTCGCCGGGTACTGGCCTCAGTACTGACCGCTCTCTTTTCCCTTGCCTTTTGCCGGCACCCCTTTTTATTTAAGCAGGTTTTGAGATCGGCGTCGTTAGCAGGGTTACCCTTCCGGCTTGGCCTGGGCAGGGTTATGGACGCCATTGATTATTCTTTAGGGCTCTTAGCTCAATTTTCATCTTATCCGTACTCGGATGTGTATTGTTTTCAAGGTGATTTGGATCTTTGTACCGTATATCTGTATTCTTGACTCTTGGAGTCGTTGTTGTATATATATGTTCTGTGGGTTCCATCATGGACTAGTGTGTAATGATATTACTTCATTTTCCACCCGCCCGCAAGTGCCTGGTGGGCGCCTTTGAATCGTTTCTATGCAGGTTTAGCGGGAATCGCTAAAACTTGCATAGGGCCGATTCTGAGGGTGTTATAGAGTGGTATCAGAGCTCAGCAGTTGCGATACCCCACTGGTCTAGCCTGTAGGATAACCTAGCTAACGGCCGATGTAGAGTATCACAACTATTTTGAAAAACCGGTTGGATAGATTAGGTCTGCTTTACTTCTTACCCCTCTGCTATTCTCCTCTTACCTATGCGTGTTTTGAATCTGCTCTCTCATCTTTTCTTTGAGTCTAGGAATTCTGGAGGTTGGGTTTCCGTCGTACCTTCAAGGTTTTGCTTCCATCCTCTTGTAACGGTGCTTCAACATCCGACCTTCATGCTATCTGATGAATCTTCCTCTGTTGTACCTTTCAGTGGACCAAAAATTCACTAAAACTTTTCTATCTATCCTCCGATGTTTTCCGATACGACGAAGTCACCTACATCAGATCTGATGAGAATATCCATCCCTCCTTTGTTTCCGAACCTCGCTTGTCAAGATCTCCAGTCTGAATTCCGAGAGTTTGTTGCATAATTCTCCTATTCATGTGTAGAGTAATGCTTTGAGTGCGCGATGGACTGGTCACCATCCGACTACTCTTATCATTCGATCTTGTGCATTGAATCGGTGGATCAAGTAACTTTACTCTATCCACAGAGGTTAAAGGTGGTCTTATTCTTCGAGACCTTTGCCTTCGTCCTTTGTTCCCGGTGTGTTCGCTCGACGAACATGATCAACGACCTCTTGTTGGTGGTGTCGCCGATTTCAAGACGGAGAAAGGAACCTTGTTAGTGGTGTCGCAAAGATCTACATGAAGAGGGAATATTCAGACCGTCGACCTTCTTCCCCATACCATGAGGCGGATCTCGAGGGTGAGCTCCATTGTTAGTGGTGTCAAATTTGTCAACACCCGGATTTTTAATCCTAGATGCCTGTTATGCCATACATCGCAATCCTAGGATTACCATTTTTGCGAGACATAACAGATATGGATACCACAGTACCTCATCCATTACAAACCATACATAAGGTCTTACACAAATAAGGATCTCATGATCCAGTTCTTAATACAACTCAAGCAGCGGAATAACGTAATAATAAAGGTAGAGTAGGCGAAGCTCCATCTTCGGGGTCACAGGCAATGCTGACGATGGGAGATGATCCTAGTTGTCGTAACCTTCCTGGGGTCCATCCTCCTGGTACTCCTCTTCATAGTCTGGTCACAGGAATAGCCAGGGACAAAGCCATGAGTACTATTTAAGTACTCGCAAACTAATACTAACAAGTGAAGGGGTTTTTTGGTAGTAGGACACTAAGCTCTAGGGTTGTTTTGCAAAAAGCCAGATCTACCTCTACTAAGTTCAAAAGCAAGAAAAGCTAGTTGAAATTTTATAACACCTAAGTCGGAACTTGTATTTCATATCACAGCTCTGTTGTGGTCAAGTCAAAATCTCAATTCATTTCACAAGTCATTTTGAAAACATCTGACAGGGGAACAGTATGGCCACTCCAACTGTCCATAACCGCGGACGCGGCTATTCGAATAGTTTGACACTCTGCAGAGATTGTACACTTTCACCACAACATTCGATACATCCGTCAGGAACAAATCCTGAATTCACCATACTCAGTATGCGCATAATCAATCCTAACCTTTCAATTACACGCCCTATTATAGGCACCTCTCCTGTGAGTTTGGCCTCCCAACCATGACCAACTGTCATCTTGGGTACTGCACAGGTGGACAATCTTCACAAGGTAGCCTCAGCTCAGACCTTGGCCATGAGGGAACCCATACTAAGGTATATAAGTTTCCAGTCAAGCCCTACCCAATTTTTCGGGTATTGTGGTTGTACGGTAAGATTGGAATGGTATCGCATCCAGACAACCATCAGTTTTATAAAGGGCTAAGGCTCATGCCTTAACATTTTCATCATCCAAATCATCTGGTGTTTAGAAACACATGTCAAAACATCTCAGTAGAATGACTCATCATTCTAAGGTTTTCATAACCATTTTCCACCAAGTCTTCCCATCTAAAGTTGATCAAGTTTTATGCTTAGCACTAGCATCTACTAGTGGGGGTAAGTACTAATGAGGGGTGGTAAACAAGTGGAGTTTAACTAAGTTCAATATCATGCCTTAGGATGACATCACGATTGATTATCTAGCTTAGGCCAAATTTAATGCTCTTTATGCAACCTTCAATTATCTTCCTAAAATCTACAAATCACTTAAGTAAGCTCTAAGTAATAGCTTTGATAAAGAAATAAAGTAGAAAGCTTGCCAGTAAAACTAGGATTGGATATCATCAAATGTGTATAACCAAGCATGCTTAGTGCATTGCATAGGTCATCTAACTTTCATAATTGCAAGTGTTAGCTTGCATAGGTCAACATGGTTAGTAAGTCTTGCCTTGTGCAGAGCAGTGGTTGAAGTTTTCCTCGGCTTCTTCTTCGTAGTATCCTCCTTCCTCCTCGTATCCTTGGTTGGTACTAGCGTCTATAAATAAATACAAGGTACACAATCACCAAACAATACTTAACTACTTTCAATCATCACACGAAGATGCACTATAGATGATCTAGTATCATCACTAACATTACAAGATTAAAGCCTTTGTATTTTTTTTTAGAAAAGTAATTTCTACTCATTGAATAACTACTTAATATTTAATATTCTCCAACTCAAACATGAGATCATGTTGACACATGTCATCACCACATATTTCAGAACATGAGAATGTGATTTAATGTGGTGTCACAATTTAATAAGATTTAACCTTTTATTTTAAATAAACAAAGTGACTAGAAATGCCTATGCGGCATTCTTTTATTACTTGAACATTTTTTCTGTAAGTAAACCCATATGTTTTTATATATTCCGAAATGTATGATCAAATGTGATTTTTGAGAGTTGGAATCATCTCAAAATCTATTATGGTTGAAATTTGAAAAATGTTTGAATGCAGAAAAGCTTCTGACTTGTTATTTGTATCATGGGTGATCTATAGATACAAATGATTTCAATCCAACGGGCTTGGATTAAGCATTTCAGTACCTTTCTAACAAAATTGGTTTCATGCAATTTGGTTCATTAAATCGAGCTGGCTTGATTTTTGAAACTAGGTACAGAACTGAGTTTGAATTAAAATAGAAAAAGCTAAATTCAAACGAGTGGGATGCGCGGGAAGGGTTAATGGGCCGGCCCAGTGTAACTCCGCAGCGCGGGGCTCAACTGATAGGGGGGTCTACCGGTCAGTGGCTCATAACACGCGAAGTGGTACAGGGCAATATGGTGCGTTGGATTAGAAGTGAGATCAACGGCTGAGGGTCGTCGTCGACGATGAACAAGTCACCGGCGAGCTCGAACCCTAGCGGCTCGGTGGGGGTGCATAGGGGGCATACCGGGGCTCCAGTGACGACGGCGAGGCAGGAAAACGACAAAGTCGACGACGGCGATTCTCCTGGCACCGGCAGCTCCTCCTGGGGCAGCTCCAATCGCTGGCTTCCTTCTTCTCCATCAGCGGCGGGCTCCGATGAAATTCCGGCGATACGCTGCTCGCCTTGCTCTAGGAGTGAGGTGGGGTGGTTCTGGGTGAGAGGGGAGTGGAATGGTGTGAAGAATTCGAGCGGGGGAGGCCTCTATTTATAGTGGCGAGAGGGGACCGACGGGCCGGTAGCTTCGTCGTGGTCGATGGCATGCAGGGCTATCAGTGGGTGGTGAGGGCGGTGATGTGCTCCTGGCGGCTCAACAACATGGTGGTGGCGTGGCGGGCGGTGCGATCGGTCGAACGCTTCGGCGCTGGCGGGTCCGACGGTTTTGATGGCGCGCATAGAGCGTGGTCCGCGTGGCGTGACAGGCGTGTCTCGGGTTCTGGTGTGGTGGTGATCACGCTGCACGCCATGGCGGCGTGGTCTGGG
Organism: Avena longiglumis; assembly: GCA_030063025.1. Classification (NCBI taxonomy): domain Eukaryota; kingdom Viridiplantae; phylum Streptophyta; class Magnoliopsida; order Poales; family Poaceae; genus Avena; species Avena longiglumis. The sequence goes on from CP125973.1 coordinate 7,278,595, forward strand.
CGTGTCGAGGGTGGCGCTCTGGCGCTCTCGGCATGCTCGCAGAGAGGCTTGGCATGGCTTGGGCGTGTGGTCCAGTGGTTGGCATTGCTCGAGGCTGGGACAGGGAGTGGCGGTGGGGTGCTGGCTAGCTCCTGGACAAGGTTGGCATGGCTAGTTCCTTCCTAGCTTGCTGTCCACACTGGGGTGACAAGTGTGCTCTCAGCCTGCTCACCATTGATGACAATGGCCAGCTTACAGTGGTGCTAGAGATTAGTTAAGGGTGCTAGATGATCTACTAAGGCTAGTTGTAACCAGAGAGGGAACAAGGTTGGCCAAAACACTGCTCAACATAGTGTTTTTGATTTTGTTGATTTGGATCTACAACCTGTTTGATGAAATGGTCGCATGAACTTAAGTTTTGAATTTTGAAAAGATTTTTGGTGGGTGTGCTAGGCATGTGCTAGGGATACTGTGGATGCTTGGGTTTTGAAAATTGAGCTTGTTTGAGTGGTTTTTGAAATAGTGGGATCTTCCCATATGAAATAGATTCAATTTTAAACTGTCATTTAAACTAAGCATTTAAATGTTTTTGGATGATCACAAAGTGGGCCTTGGTACCTTATTATTAGTATTATGAAGGGGTGCAAAGATTCATCCATGTTTCTGTTAAGTTCTGAAAGTTAGAGATAGCCAAAGTAGGCATGGAAGTTAATTTGGCCAAAGTGACCATTCACTTAATTTATTTGTTTTGACTTGTTTGTCTTTGGGAAAGTTTGGGGATTGTTTAGATGATGTTTATTTCACCTAAGAATCATTTTACAAGAAAAGAAACACAGAACCATGGCAATTCAAAAGAATCCAAATTTTAATACACACACATATGAATGCCTTTATACTTTTAATTGGAAAAGTTCTTGTTAACCCTAATTTTGATGATTAGAGTTTGATGATCCAAGTTTAGTATTTTTGGGATGTTACAAACCTTCCCCCCTTAAACAAAATCTCGTCCCAAGATTTGAAAAAGGACAAAAAAGATTACCTAGGATTTGAAGAGATCGGGAAACTCCGTCCTGATGTGATCTTCGCGCTCCCAGGTAGCTTCCTCTTCTGTGTGGTTGCTCCACTAAATCTTGAGAAACTTGATGCTTCGGGTTCTGGTAGTTCTGAAAGATTCTTCCAAATACGGATGGGTACTTCGGGATAGGTCAGGTCATCGTTGATCTCTATGGTCCGGTGATCAATGTTCTTGAACACTTCAGTCTTCTCCGGGACTTCGAGGCACTTGCGAAGTAATGAGATATGGAACACATTGTGCACGACTGACATCTCTTTGGGTAGTTCCAATTGATACGACACTTCTCCTTGATGGTTCAGAATCTTGAAGGGGCCGATATATCTGGGGGATAACTTTCCCTTGAGTTGGAAACGTTGCATTCCCTTTAACGGCGACACCTTTAGATACACAAAATCTCCGATATTGAAAGCGAGGTCTCGACGTCTCTTGTCGGCATAACTCTTCTGTCTGGACTGGGCTGTCTTGAGGTGCTCACGAATCTTGTGAACCTTCTCTTCTGCTTCTCGTAGGATGTCGGGTCCGAAAATCTGACTCTCTCCTACTTCCGACCAGTTCAAAGTGGTGCGGCACTTCCTTCCATACATGAATTCAAATGGGGACATTTGCAAACTAGCTTGATAACTGTTGTTGTATGAAAATTCTACGAACGGCAGGCCGTCTTCCCACTTAGATCCATATTCTAACACACATGCTCTCAACATGTCTTCGAGTATTTGATTCACTCGCTCTGTTTGTCCGTCGGTCTGAGGGTGATAAGTTGTGCTGAAATCTAGTCGGGTTCCTAAACCTTCTTGGACTTTCTTCCAAAATCTCGAGGTAAACTGAGTTCCTCGATCCGATATGATATTCTTGGGGACTCCGTGCAAACTGACGATTCTAGCGATGTATAACTCCGCTAGCTTCGAACTCTGATATGTGGTCTTGACGGGTAAGAAATGGCGACTTTGGACAATCTGTCCACTATGACCCAGATAGAGTCATTTCCCCTACTAGAAGTAGGCAATCCGGTGATAAAGTCCATTCTAACGGAATCCCATTTCCATTCCGGAATCTGTAGCGGTTGCAACAATCCAGCGGGTCTTTGATGTCCCGCCTTGACTCTCTGACATATATCACACTTGGCGATATAGCTTCCGATTTCTCTCTTCATTTTATGCCACCAAAATTGCTTCTTCAAATCTTGATACATCTTCGTTCCTCCGGGGTGGATAGAATAAAGAGTATCATGAGCTTCCTTCAGAATAACTTCTTTCAACTCAGAATCTGCTGGTACACAAAGGCGTCATTTGTACCACATAACTCCTTCTTCGTCTTCGGTGAATCCGGGTACTTTGCATGTACTGATACAACGCTTGATTCCGTCGATACTAGCATTTCCTTTCTGCGCCTCTTTGATCTGGCTGATCAAAGTGGGTTGAAGTTCTATGCTAGCCAAAAATCCTTCACTCACTAATTCCATTCGAAAATCTTCCATCTCTTTGTGCGGACTTGGTTGCTCCTTCAAAATCATGGAGTTCAAGCGGCACGGCAATCTGCTAAGGGCATCTGCTACCACGTTAGCTTTACCTGGGTGATAGTGAATGTCCAGATCATAATCCTTTATTAGCTCAATCCATCTTCTCTGTCTCATATTCAGCTCCTTCTGAGTGAATATATACTTGAGGCTCTTGTGATCCGAATAAATCTCACAACGGTTTCCCATCAGGTAATGCTTCCATGTCTTCAGGGCTAGAACTACGGCTGCGAGTTTGAGGTCATGGGTTGGGTAATTTTGCTCATGTTGTTTCAGTTGTCGAGATAGATAAGATATAACTTTGCCTTCTTGCATTAGCACACATCTGAGACCGATCTTGGATGCATCACAATACACGTCAAAGGGCTTTGTGATATCCGGCATGATTAAGATTGGGGCTAAAATCAATCTTCTCTTGAGTTCTTGAAAACTCGCTTCACATTTGTATGTACATTCAAACTTCTTATCCTTCTTCAGCAATTGGGTCATGGGTCTGGCGATACTCGAGAATCCTTCTACGAACTTGCGGTAATATCCCGCCAATCCGAGAAATGCACGAACTTGGGTTTGAGTGGTTGGGGTTGCCAATCTTCGACATCTTTCACCTTTGCAGGGTCAACGGCAATTCCTCCGGCTGATAAAATGTGACCGAGGAATCGTACCTCCTGTAACCAGAATTCACATTTGCTAAACTTGGCATACAACTGATGCTCTCTAAGGGTTCCAAGAATGGTCCTTAGGTGTAGCTCATGTTCTTCTGATTTGGAATAAATCAGTATGTCATCGATGAAAACAACGACAAACTTATCCAGTAAGTCCAGAAAAATCGTATTCATGAGATTCATGAAATAAGCGGGGGCATTGGTTAATCCAAAAGACATGACGGTATACTCGTATAATCCATATATGGTGGTAAAGGCAGTCTTTGGAATATCCTCTGCGCGAATCTTGAGTTGATGATAGCCTGTTCTAAGATCAATCTTAGAAAACACTTTGGCACCGGTCAACTGATCAAACAAATCTTCTATCTTGGGCAATGGGTACTTGTTCTTGATAGTGACATCATTCAGCTTGCGATAATCCGTACACAAACGGTTACCTCCATCCTTCTTGTCCACGAACAAGACAGGTGATCTCCATGATGACGCACTTGGTTGAATTAATATGATTTCCAGCATGGAATCCAGTTGCTTCTTCAGTTCTGCTAGTTCAGACGGGTTCATACTATATGGTCTCTGGGCTATGGGTCCGGTTCCGGGGATTAGTTCAATGATAAACTCGATATCCTGATCTAGGGGCATACCGGGCAAAACATCTGGAAATACATCGGAGTATTCACAGACTATCCGGACTTGGTCAATGGTAGGTTGGGCTATACTCTTGTTGCACTTGAATTGACGAGGTAAGGTTTCAGATACATGCTCGACTGATATTCCGGCTATACTGGTCATGGTTATGGCTTTCTTGGAACAGTCAATTAATCCTTTATGTTTGGACATCCAATCCATTCCTAGTACTACTTCCAAACCTTTAGTTCCGAGTACTATCAGATTAGCGTAAAAATCTATGCCATGGATTCGGATAGGGACGACTTTGCAAATTTGCCTAGCTTTGGTGGTTGAACCGGGAATTTGAACAATCATTACATGCTTTAGTTTGGTTGGTTGAATCTTACTAGTGCATGCAAATTCTTCGGTGACAAATGATTGCGATGCACTAGAATCAAACAACACTCTTGCAAGTACTGAATTAATAGAAAACATACCCAGCACGACGTCTGGCGCTTCCTGAGCTTCTTCAGCATGCATGAGAAAAAGACGACCGTTGCGGTTGAGCGAGTTCCCTAGGGCAAACCTTCTTCCGGGCTAAACACGACGCTGCTGCTGAGATGGGGCATTGGCATTGGGGGCTGCGGCATTCTTCTTGGGGCACTCATTGGAGTAGTGACCCTTATTTCCAGTCATAACAAGTCACTTGCGACTTGTCCTTTGCTGCAATAGGCATAACATTACTTCCAGTCCTCGGGGCAGTGTTGGTGTTGGCGGTAGCATTGTTGTTGTTGAACTTGGGTGGTGCACGGTTGAAGTTGCTAGAGTTGCCGGGGTTGTTGTGATTTCCTCCGGGCCTCGGGTTTCCACGGTTGGGATAGGTCGGACGGTTCATCGGGGGTCTGTTGGTTCTCGGGGAAAATCCTGGAGATGGGTTAGGGCGATACTTTGGGGTTTGATGTGTTCCTGGCTGATGCATCATGCGACGCTTGCGGTTCTCATTGGCTTGGTTGATATTTCCTTCCATCTGGATGGCAGAGTCGACAAGGGCTTCAATATCAGCAAAGGGGATATTGACCAACACTGTCTGCATCTCACCGTGCAAACCATTCAAGAATCTCTCTTTCTTCTTGGCTTCAGTGTCGATCTCATCCGGGGCATACCTAGCTAATGACAAGAATTTGTCACGGTATTCCACTACGGTCATCCTTCCTTGCTTTAGTTCTCTGAACTCATCTCTCATTTTCTTGATCAAACCCGGTGGCACATGGGTTCTGCTGAACTTGACCTTGAATTCCTCCCAGGTCATCATCTGTCCTCCGGTCATTGCACGAACGCTGTTCCACCATGCTCTTGCATCTCCGGCTAGATAGTGGGTGGCGAATAGAACTTTCTCATTAGCTTCCACTCCGGCGACTTCTAAGTTATTTTCCATGGTTTGCAGCCAATCATCGGCGTCTAAGGGCTCTTCCGACTTAGTGAAAACGGGTGGGTTGGTATTCTGGAAATTCTTGAGCTTAGATCCATGGTTGTCCTAATTTCCTTGGCCTTGATTGTTGTGGGCTAGCCGAGCTATCTGTTGAAGGGTGGCTAAGTTGTCTTGACGTTTGGCTCTTTCAGCTTCGCGGTCAGAAACCAACATTTGCAGGATCTGCAACATCGGGTCCGGGGATGAACCACTTCCTCCGCGTGGCATCTGAAGATTGGGATAGATCATGAGAAAATAGGGAAATTTCTAAGGTTCGGGGTCTTTGGAAAGTTTTTAAAGTTTGACTCAGATTTTTTTGCAACTTGCTTTTCATTCCTTCATTCATAGCACACGATACAAACACACACCACAAAACAAGAAAAACAGATGGTTTTAAGAACCATTCTGGAAACTACGATACAGTGTGACCGAATACAACTCACTACGCTAGTGCTCAAGTGCTACTACTCCTCGGAGTCGGTGTAATCGTCATCCTCATCATCCTCATCGTCATCGATGAAGGCAAAATCATCCTCATCGGTGAAGAAGTCCATGGCACGATCACATGAAAATCATCATCATCGCTGAGATAGGAGTAGGGGTCTCCACGAAGATCTTCTCCGGCATTCTCCCTTTCCTCCAGCTGCATGTCTCTCTCGTGGATGGTCTCCTCCAAATCCGAGATACGGTGGCGAAGAGGGCAATGATGCGCTCCTTCTTGTCGAGCTGACGGCGGCGAGACTTGCGATCCTTCGCTAGCATGGCGATGGTCTGATCCTTCGTCTTGATGATGGCGGACTTGTGGTTGGAGTAGTCACGACAATTATCCAATTCCTGCTGACGATCATACATCATGAAGCTAAGGTGGTCCAACTGAGTCTTCAGCTCGTGGTGGTATGGGGATTCCAATGGCTATCCCATAGCATCATGTCTTGGACAAAACTCAAAGCGGGTACCCTTGATCTGGTTGATACTCTTCCCACACAAACGGGCAAGAGCTTCCTGCATGGCCCTGGCAAGTCCATCGAGCCAGTTGTTCTCTCTTAAGGTGAACTGAATTCCCTCGGCAATGGGGGGTTCAATCTTTCCTCGGAGACTTGCAACAATTAGCCACTACAGATCTTCTCCTCCTTGATCATTGAGCTGACCTCCGAAGAAATCGGGGAGCGGACGCTCCAGAAGTTCCGAAAGCTGGTCCAAATCCCGCTCAAAGATGAGGTATCCTCCATTCCCCAACCGATAAAATTTGCTATACTTCACGTCCATCTATAAGAATATAGGATGAGTAAGTTAGTAGAGTGATCAAGTGTGTCAAATTTTATGTATTTTGCAAGAGTTTTTTAGGAACATGAATTTTTATGAAAGAAACAAGGTGATAAGAACGGGAATAAGTTTTTGTAAATACGTGTTTCCTTTGGTTTTGAAACTAAGTTTTTGACTCAAACGTCCAGTCTAACTAGGGTCTCCTATGGTCAGGATGGCTTTGATACCAACTTGTAAACATCCGGATTTTTAATCCCAGATGCCTGTTATGCCATACATCGCAATCCCAGGATTACCATTTTTGCGAGACATAACAGATTTGGATACCACAGTACCTCATCCATTACAAACCATACATAAGGTCTTACACAAATAAGGATCTCACGATCCAGTTCTTAATACAACTCAAGCAGCGGAATAACGTAATAATAAAGGTAGCGTAGGCGAAGCTCCATCTTCGGGGTCACGGGCAATGCTGACGATGGGAGATGATCCTAGTTGTCATAACCTTCCTGGGGTCCATCCTCCTGGTACTCCTCTTCATAGTATGGCCACGGGAATAGCCAGGGACAAAGCCATGAGTACTCTTTAAGTACTCGCAAACTAATACTAACAAGTGAAGGGTTTTTTTGGTAGTAGGACACTAAGATCTAGGGTTGTTTTGCAAAAAGCCAGATTTACCTCTACTAAGTTCAAAAGCAAGAAAAGCTAGTTGAAATTTTATAACACCTAAGTGGGAACTTGTATTTCATATCACAACTCTGTTGTGGTCAAGTCAAAATCTCAATTCATTTCACAAGTCATTTTGAAAACATCTGACGGGGGAACAGTATGGCCACTCCAACTGTCCATAACCGCGAACGCGGCTATTCGAATAGTTTGACACTCTGCAGAGATTGTACACTTTCACCACAACATTCGATACATCCGTCAGGAACAAACCTGAATTCAGCATACTCAGTATGCGGATAATCAATCCTAACCTTTCAATTACACACCCTAGTATAGGCACCTCTCCTGTGAGTTTGGCCTCCCAACCATGACCAACTGTCATCTTGGCCCAGTGTCACTCCGCAGCGCGGGGCTCAACTGATAGGGGGGTCTACCGGTCAGTGGCTCATAACACGTGAAGTGGTACGGGGCGATGTGGTGCGTTGTATTAGAAGTGAGATCGACGGCTGAGGGTCGTCGTCGACAATGAACAAGTCACCGGCGAGCTCGAACCCTAGAGGCTCGGTGGGGGTGCATAGGGGGCATACTGGGGCTCCAGTGACGACGGCGAGGCAGGCAAACGACAAAGTCGATGACGGTGATTGTCCTGGCACCATCAGCTCCTCCTGGGGCGGCTCCAATCGCTGGCTTCCTTCTTCTCCAGCAGCGGCGGGCTCCAATGAAATTCCGGTGATGCGCTGCTCACCTTGCTCCGGGAGGGAGGTGGGGTGGTTCTGGGTGAGAGGGGAGTGGAATGGTGTGAAGAATTCGAGCGGGGGAGGCCTCTATTTATAGTGGCGAGAGGGGACCGACGGGCACGGGCTGAGCTCGTCGTGGTCGATGGTACAGAGGGCTATCGGCGTGGGCGACGGTAGGGGGCGGTGTTGTGCTCCCTGGAGAAGCTCAACGGCGTGGTGGCGAGGCGTGGGGTGGTGCTGATCGGTCAGAATGCTTCGGTGCTCTAAGCGGATCCGACGGGGGTTTTGATGGCGCACATCGCGCATGGTCTGCGCGGCGGTGAACGTGCGTGTCTGCGGGGTTGCTGGGGTGGTGGTGATCACGCGTGAACGCGGCAAGGGCGGCGCGCGGTTTGTGGGCGTGCATCGAGGGTGGCGCACGGGCGCGCTCTCGGCATTCTCGCAGAGAGGCTTGGCATGGCTTGGGCATGTGGTCCAATGGCTGGCATTGCTCGAGGCTGGGACAGGGAGTGGCGGTGGGGTGCTGGCTAGCTCCTGGACAAGGTTGGCATGGCTAGTTCCTCTCCTAGCTTGCTGTCCACACTGGGGTGACAAGTGTGCTCTCGGCCTGCTCACCATTGATGACAATGGCCATCTTACAGTGGTGCTAGAGATTAGTTAAGGGTGCTAGATAATCTACTAAGTCTAGTTGTAACCGGAGAGGGAACAAGGTTGGCCAAAACACTGCTCAACATAGTGTTTTTGATTTTGTTGATTTGACTCTGCAACCTGTTTGATGAAATGGCCGCATGAACTTAAGTTTTGAATTTTGAAAAGATTTTTGGTGGGTGTGCTAGGCATGTGTTGGGGATGCTGTGGATGCTTGGGTTTTGAAATAGTGGGATCTTCCCATATGAAATAGATTCAATTTTAAACTGTCATTTAAACTAAGCATTTGAATGTTTTTGGATGATCACAAAGTGGGCCTTGGTACCTTATTATGAGTACTATCAAGGGGTGCAAAGATTCATACATGTTTCTGTTAAGTTCTGAAAGTTAGAGATAGCCAAAGTAGGCATGGGAGTTAATTTGGCCAAAGTGACCATTCACTTAATTTATTTGTTTTGACTTGTTTGTCTTTGGGAAAAGTTTGGGGATTGTTTAGATGATGTTTATTTCACCTAAGAATCATTTTACAAGCAAAGAAACACAAAACCATGGCAATTCAAAAGAATCCAAATTTTAATACACACACATTGAATGCCTTCATACTTTAAATTGGAAAAGTTTTTGTTAACCCTAATTTTGATGATTAGAGTTTGATAATCCAAGTTTAGTATTTTTGGGATGTTACAGAATTGTAGCACCCCGGGTAAACCCTAATTATAATATTGCATGTTGTCATTTATTTTATGCACCATCATTGCATCATGTATTTATTTTGCCTCTCAAAATGAATTAACTAAAGCTATTTTTCTTTTCTGCAATACCTCTCCTCTTGTTTCAAAACGAAATCTTTTTCTGCTAAACTATTTTCCTAAAAACTATTTGATAAAAATATGTAAAACAAAACAAATATGATCTTTTATTAAAATAATAACCCTAAAACCTAGACCTAAACCGGCCAGGCCCAAAGGCCCAACCGGTTGGACCAAACCCTAATACCAGATCCCCTCTACCCAAACCCTAACCCGCTCCCTCCCCGCCGCCGCCACCCACCCGGCGCGATGCAACACACGCACACAACGACGCACCTGAACACGACGCCACACCCCGACCCCATAGCGAGCCCACACCCCGACGCCTTCCCAGCCCGCCTTGCTCTCCTTCTCCCCATGGCGCCACCGCAGACGATCTCGTTTATCGCCCCGCGTCGCCTTTCATCGCCCGTCTCGGTCGTCTCCTTCCCGCTCTCCTCGCCATCTCTGCCCGCCTTCCCGACCGCCCTCGCCTCGCTGTCGTCCTCAAGCGCCGACCTCACTGACTGGACCACCTGTCCCAAGCTCGTCTGCCGCTCGTCTTCCCAGCACCTCCATGCCCCTTTCCGGCCGCCGAGCTGCAAGCTGCCGTCGACCTCGCCCCTCCGTATGGCCTCTGCCCGTCGTCGCCACTTCGCTGCATGCGTCGCTATCGGTGCTTTGCCATGAAGACTGTGGCTGCTCTGGTGCTTTGTTGCTACCTATGTTAACTAGTGCGATCGCGTGTGTTGGCCACTGGTGACATATGGCCTCTGAAACCAAGGCCCCCGTGTGGATTTTTCTTCCAAGGCGGTGTGAAGAGGATGTAGTGTCTTTCAAAGAACCGTGGCAGGCACAAGGCCACCCGAAGACCGTACCGGTACATATCCTAAGATCGACATTGATCCTCGAAGCCCGAATACTATCTCGGACTGGATACACTTGAAGAACTTCGATGAGAACTTATACATGGAAATCGACGACAAGCTCTAGTTCACGGAATCCGAAGGCCCTAACCTCAGACCCGATCCCGAACCCGGCGTTGCGTCAAGTTCTCCTTCACAGACCCAAAGACCACCAAGCCCTCCGACGTGGATCTGATGTTCGAGACCCCGAAGACCGATCCCGGCGAGACCAAACTCCGGAGACGGATCCCGTCGAGCCCCCAAGACCTTCGACGCCTATGTGTGACCCTAAGCCCCTATAATTTTATAACATGATATTTAATTTGTGCATATTGAATTGTCATGCTCGCCTACATGTTTATTTTTGCTTGGGGGTATGATGTCGACTCATCTAATATTAAATATGGAGACCACATGCGGGCGTTTCTAGCCTTATATTGTCTCCATTTAAAATTATGTAGCGAAACGGTGATATATTTTGCCATGTTAAGACAACATTTAAATTGCGGGGTATCTAAACAACATGAACCTACTAATTAATTATCGGGGCCCTGGTTCCATTTAATATTGCCTAATTGCATCACATCATTGCCATACATCATACATGCATCATGCTCGATCTTTTGCCGTAGTATTAAATATGCATCTGGTGTTTCTTCTAGTGTTTTGCTTCTTCACAGATTAGGCCGATGAGTTGATGCGAGTGTCGACCCGATCTTCGGATGAATCTTCGACAATGTTTTTCAGGCGAGCATTCTCCCCCTTTCTACCTATTTTACTTTTATAGTCTTTATTTCCTCCGGTTGATCTATTGCTATCTGTGTTGCGATGCTCTAGTTTTCGTACCCGTGATATCCCTTGCAACCTTATATTGCCTTGGACACATCCTATTAGCTGTTGTTTGGTAGATAGTTGGACTTGCGTGTCGTAGTCGCTTGCTCAAGTGCTGTTGCGTGTCGTCAAGTACCACAGTTGTTGGAAGACTGTCATATGCTTTATGTTGGAGATGATCATGGCTTTAATTACAGTTTAATAACTAAAATTGAAAGTAGGTAAATAATGCAGAGGCACAGGTGGGCAATAGATGTTATTTGTTTTTTAACTGTCCACTCATGTCCCGTAGGACACCGAGTACTTGATACATGTTCTTTGAATATTCGCACTATCCGCATGTGGGACCATGAATCCCCTTAGCCAGAGCTTGAGTCATATATTATTTCTTGGGGCCACAAAGTAGTTTGGGGCTTTATTAATATCATGTACTTATGTCATGCTTTACTGCTTTATTTACGATTGCGCGTGGAGCGTCTGTACTGTTTAGATAAGCGGAGTGTTTTCGCGGTATCGACAAGCCCAGTCACACTTCTGGGTTCCCAGCTGTTTACAGCCATTGACGCAAACCTCTGGGTCCGTTCCGGAGCCGGCCAACTTCGTCGCGGGTAGCTTGGTGGGGTGGCCCCCTGAAACATTATATGAATCTTGCAATTGCTCTGTCATGATGCCTCGTTGGGTTTTCAGTTGGTTTTTTTCGAGGTTGATCGTGCGTGTGTTCCTATTTGTGCCCCATGCAGGGTAAAACTTTCTGAAAGCCGTGTCCGTGGTTACGGACGACTTGGAGCACAGTATCTCGATCATAGACAACTATAACTAAAGTAGTGCTATAAATTTGACTTTATAATGACTAGTAATCAGCTTCACTACAACAGAATGGCTAAATAAAGTACCAACGACTGCTGATTTTGGGATGCCTCATGCTATATGTATCTGACTAGTAAGTATTGCAACTATAACGGAATGGTTAACTAAAACTGCCCACTGCTGATCTTGGGATGCCGCATGCTATATGTATCTGAGTTTGTCATACTTTTTCTTTTTTCTGGTTTAATCTCTGTATGTGAAAACCTCTGTTATGTTTAACAAATTTGTAGCCAATGTGCTATCTCTTGCAGAAATATTCGATACAGTAGGGCGGACACTGTGATTATTTATATTTTGAACTGTGATATTGTGATATTTGTCCACGCTGAATTGGGATACCATCCATCACTCTGATATTTTAGTATAATGCTGTACTGGTAGTGTGCTTAAATGATTTGTTGACTAACTTGCTAGCTTTCTTGTCATCATTGTTGAAGTAATGTATCAATTTGAGTGTGATGGAGTACTCCATACTCCTCGTGATGGAGTAGATCAATTTGAGTTAGCAAATAATCTGTGCATTTATACCTGTACCAATTATTCCCAGTATATAGTGTTCAGTGCTCTTAATTTGCTTGATCCATTCACATTTTATCTCTTGTCTGAGCTGTTGTTACTCTTTGTGTGCTGCAAATTCCATATTGTTATAGTCTGAGATTAACTATTGTTAAAGATGGATGCATGGTTCAGTGATTATTCCTAAGATGAATATTTACTCCATAAATATTTTCTGTTGGCTTCTCTGTTTTTATAAGTGGAGGAGTACATGAACATTTCCTTATGCGTAGGAATTAGCCCCCTATCACACCTCCCAAAAGCTGCAATTTTTTAATTCATAACTTTTAATTTTGTGCAGCAGAAGTCTCGGATTAACATGCACGTACTGGTACGAAATCAGATCACTCAAAAAACGCCATCAAGTTGACATGTACTGCAGCCATCATATGCATTTTTTCTATTGTTCTTTTCTTTCATGGGGCAGGTTAAATCTTTGCATGCATGTCTCCATACACTTGTGGATAGTGTTGCGTAGGTGGGCATGCTACTACCGCTAAGAATTCCTGGGATTTCTTGTTTGTTTGCTATTCCTAGTTCAATTCAAAGATTTGACATAGTATTTGCATTACCTTCTTAAACCTATTTTGAGTAAATAATGATCCAGTTGATCCTCGTCTCCATATTTTGGCAAATGCCTGAAAGAAATGACCAATTGGCTGATCTAATGGGCATTAATCATTTGCAGTCCAAGCTAAACTATGTTCCCCATGCAAATATTATGTCTCTATACTCTATTATGTATCGCGTGTGCAGGTAGCTGAATCCACAAATCAACCATGGAGTGCCTACGGGAAAACATTCAGACAAGAAAATAACCGAACCAAACTAAACGAGTCTGATACTCTGATGAAGAAATCGAGAAGAAAGCCTCCTCCTCTCTGCTCTATTCCCCTCGCCGTCTCTCCCTTGCGCCCCACACCAGTGCATCCATGTGACTTGTGCCACCGAGTTGTGGTCGAGATGCGGCAGCCCTGTGTTTGTGCTCTTCCCCGCCTGTGGAGTGACATGGGGAAGGGGTCGTCATTGTTTCTTCTTCCGATTCCTCCTCCTGGTCCTCCTCTCGTCCCGCTCTGGCTCCCACCACCGAGCCCAGGTACAGAAGCGTCGTCGATGTAGTTGGTGGATCGCCTCCCACTCCAAACAGTCAGCAAGGTCCTCCTCAAGGCAGTCTTCAGGCGCGGGTACAGGGTTGCGGAATCCGGAGATGCGGGTGCAAGAACACAGGCACCGGCCGACGGATGGGGTAACGGGATGAGCGCTGGCACCTTCCGACGGTGGGGAAACGGAGGCGCGCAGGGCGGCGGCGGCTCCAATGGGAGGAGATCGAGGCCCGAGGGTGTGGCGGCGTCCGTCCGGCGGAGAGAGAAAAAGATTAACGAACGGCGGACCGCGGGGAAGGAGAAAGAGAACGAACACGTACTCTGGATTTGGCGGTGGCATGGCCTGTAACTATGCATAGAGAAATAGGGGTAAAATGGTCCAAAACGATTAAACCAAAGAAACAGTTTTGTTTTTATTAGTACGTATCTCTATCTCTACTATATAATTTTGCTAGAGGTGGTTTTCGTCGTGGCCATATTTTCGTCCGTCGCCGTCGCTCTGTTCGGTTCCTATCGTGACCGGATCCTTACTCCACGCGAGGAGATTGAAACGGACTCCTCCGTTCCACCCAATATATAGCCAAGGAACAAACCAGGGAAGACCGAAGCTCCTACCCAGTACCGCCCACCGGTCTCCTGTCTCCCTGTCCGGCTGGCAGTGCCTCACGGCCCGGTGGTTGTCTCTGATTAGCTTATAGCGCATCGCATCCAGAGAAAATATCGATCAATTAGGTCTTGATCTGATATGGTTCTCGGTGCCGCGACAATGGACAAAGCTGTGTGGCTCGATCTCCTTTCTACAAGACCAGAGGCGCGTCAAACCGCCGCCACCGTAACGGCCTTCGTGGCGAGGCCCCTAGACAATGCGATATTCCCCCCGACAGCACGTACGCAGCAGCATACGGCCGGGTCGCGGCGCCATGCGCCTCACGCCGGCGCAAGGTCGCGTCCTAGCTCATCCCCCGCTTAATCTGTACAGCCGTCGGGCTAATCAGGATCACGATCAGATCGTAGGGGCCACTGCAATTGAAGATCGAAAGAGGGGCAATGCGGGCGAGAGGCATGGAGAAGAAGAGGAGAAGGGCATGGGGGAGTGGACTCGATCAATAGCTGCGCAGGGCACGGTCGAGAGGATCAGCAGGTGGCCCAGGACGCGAGGAAGAGAGTAACCAAGCACGTACGTTTGGGTGGAGAGAAGTAAGGAGCATGCGGCCATGCGCGTGTGTGATTATTAGGTAGAAAAGGCAGCTAGCAGCCAAGAGGGGACATTGGATGCTATCTGATTTGCTGCCTGCTTCGTAGTACATTGTCATTTTTTAAACGTGTGTGATGCTCTATCGAACTGTGCTCGTGATGCTTTGGTCAAACATGTAGGGTGTAGGCGGCTACCTGCGAGCAGCGAAACATGCAGGGTGGAGGGGGGATTTGTTCTTTTAATTTTCTGTTAGGGCCTCCTTCAATGATTCTGCTGCTTCCAACGACCGTCGTGTCTTCATCAACGTCTCCTGCGAATTCTACTGTCGGCCTTCCAAACTGAGATTTTCCTACCATGAGCCTCATCGATGAGATGATCTAAGTATACTTTAATGTCGGCGTCTCTACATGCGCCACGCCGCCTCTCTATTGCGGCCCAAGGCATCTTGCTCTGCTCTGTTCTCTTGATGGCAAGCCAATTGTCCGTTTGCCACTCTGTTTTTATCTGACATGTTCATGACGTTTTCATAGCTCATGAAACTTTCATGGCTGTGAGTTGCAACCATGGATGTCTGTACATGCGACACCATTGCCGCCGGAGGGGAACCTTGGTACTTAGATCATAAGGATTGTGCTAAATTGTTGACATTATTTGAATGCATGAATGTAAGCATACATATATAGGTTTCATTTTTCACGTACAATTATCATTTTTACTTATGTGGTGCTCGGTGTCCTCTTTTAATCTAAACAGAAAACCCTATTTGGTTTTCATTATGTTGTTGGAAATCGTCATCTTTCCACTGTAAAAACAAGAGGATTTATTTAGTAAAATTCCGATGAATCTTTTGAACGAGCTGATGTTTTTTGGTATGTTATATTTGAATAAGCAGAGGGAACAAAAATTTAAGTGGTCGTGGCAACGCACGGGCATTCAGCTAGTAGATATAGATTTCAGTCTAAACAGAAAAATGCTGTCCTGGTGCTCCATATTGTGTTACGCCCAATATTCTCCTGGTACTCCATATTATGATACGCATAATATTGTGCAAGATATTGTGCTTGTACTTGTACTTGCATTATTTTAGTTGCTACCACCCAGGTAGATGCTGGAATAAATTCCACGCCCATTATGCAAGAAGCAACGTATTTGCCATCACCCATACCGGAATCAATTCCTTCTACGCTTTTGTCCTTCATAAATATGATCCCACTAGTCCCGTTTCCCACCCAAAGAGAACAACAAAAGGCTTGTCATTCTACACTCATAGCCCACTCCCTCTTTGTTGCAAAGAAGCTCAGCGTCTCCTTTGCTCACAGCACGAGACATGAGAAAAGAAAAAAAAATGCCCCACACACTTCTCTTCCTCCTCCTTAGCGCCCTTCTTCAAACAAGCGGATCAAGACATATTGTTACTCTTTGTGTGCTGTTGTTACTCTTTGTGTGCTGCAAATTCCATATTGTTACAGTCTGAGATTAACTATTGTTATAGATGGATGCATGGTTCAGTGATTATTCCCAAGATGAATATTTACTCCATAAATATTTTCTGTTGGCTTCTCTGTTTTTATAAGTGGAGTACATGAACATTTTTCTTATGCGTAGGAATTAGCCCCCTATCACACCTCCCAAAAGCTGCATTTTTTTAATTCATTATTTTTAATTTTGTGCAGCAGAAGTCTCGGATTAACATGCACGTACTGGTATGAAATCAGATCACTCAAAACAACATCAAGTTGACATGTACTGCAGCCATCATATGCATTTTTTCTATTGTTCTTTTCTTTCATGGGGTAGGTTAAATCTTTGCATGCATGTCTCCATACACTTGTGGATAGTGTTGCGTAGGTGGGCATGCTACTACCGCTAAGAATTCCTGGGATTTCTTGCTTGTTTGCTATTCCTGGAGTACTTAAACTGCTTGTATTCACATAAAGTGGAGTACTCCATACTTTTCTTTATGATGGAGTACTGAAAGTTTTTTTGGGTTACTCCCTATTTTTCCAGTTGAGCTGAATTTCAGTCTAAACAGAAAAATGCTGTCCTGGTAGTGGTACTCCATATTGTGTTAGGCCCAATATTCTCCTGGTACTCCATATTGTGATAGGCATAATATTGTGCAAGATATTGTGCTTGTACTTGTAATTGCATTATTTTAGTTGCTATCACCCAGGTAGATGCTGGAATAAATTCCACGCCCATTATGCATGAAGCAACGTACGTATTTGCCATCACCCATACCAGAATTTCCTTCTGCGCTTTTGTTCTCTATAAATATGATCCCACTAGTCCCGTTTCCCACCCAAAGAGAACAACAAAAGGCTTGTCATTCTACACTCATAGCCCACTCTCTCTTTGTTGCAAAGAAGCTCATCAGCGTCTCCTTTGCTCACAGCACGAAACATGAGAAATGAAAAAATGCCCCACACACTTCTCTTCCTCTTCCTTAGCGCCCTTCTCCAAACAAGCGCATCAAGCTCCTTCACCACCGACTACGAGACCCTCGTAGCAATCAAGACGGAGTGGGGCAACCCCCCGCAGCTTGCTTCCTGGAAATCCACCGACTACTGCAGCTGGACAGGCGTGAGCTGCGTGGCCGGTGGAGTCGTTACCGGTCTCTCCTTCAAGAACCTGAACCTCACCGGCAGTGTGCCCGCATCTGTGTGTGGGCTAAAGAGGTTGCTGCACCTCGACCTTTCTTTGAACAACCTCACCGGCGCCTTCCCTGGTGCTGCGCTCTACGCCTGCACCGAGCTCCAATTTTTGGACTTCTCCAACAATGCTCTGGATGGAGTCCTTCCGGCTGACATCGGGCGGCTATCACCATTGCTGACGGAGCTCAATCTGACAGCCAACAACTTCAGTGGTCTTCTGCCAACGGCGATAGGGGAGCTTCGGGCGCTCAAGTCCCTCCTGGTTGATGCAAACAAGTTCACCGGCCAAATTCCAGAGTCTTCCTCAAGCCTAAAGGAGCTAAACATGCTAGACATGTCAGCTAATGAGCTCAGTGGTGCAGTCCCTTTATGGATCTGGCAGCACCAGAAGCTGGAAATGTTGTACTTGTTTCAGAATGAGCTCACTGGGGAGCTGCCTTCCAACGTCACGGCGGTGAACTTGGTGGAGATGGATCTGTCATCGAATAAGCTCAACGGCAGCATACCAGAAGGTTTCGGTACCCTCAAGAATTTGACCAAGATTTTGCTATACTTCAACCAGTTCAGTGGGAGAATCCCTACAGGCATTGGACATTTGCCGAACCTCCAATACATCCAGCTGTATGACAACATGCTCTCCGGCGAGCTGCCACCTGAACTCGGCAAACACTCCCCGCTGGCTATTTTTGAGGTGCCCAACAATCATCTGTCTGGCTCGCTCCCAGATCAGTTATGTGCCCATGGGACATTGTTCAGCATAGTAGTGTTCAATAACAGCTTGTCTGGTGAGCTCCCAGCAAGTATAGGCAACTGCCTGCCGTTGGAAACCATTATGATCAGCAGTAACAATTTCTCCGGGGAGTTCCCGGCTAGGATATGGTCTCTTCCGCATCTTGGAACTGTGATGATCAGCAAAAACAAGTTCACCGGTGCTCTGCCGTCGGCGTTACCTCAGAACATCAGTAGGATAGAGATGGGGCATAATTTATTCTCTGGCTCCTTCCCAACGTCAGCGCCTGGTTTGCTTGTCTTCAAGGCAGAGAGCAACCAGCTCAGTGGTGAGCTCCCTGCCAACATGAGCATGCTTGGCAACCTGATTGATGCATCAGTGTCGGGAAACAGCATTAGTGGTTCCATACCCAGTTCCATCACATCGCTGCAGAAGCTGAATTCATTAAACCTGAGTGACAACCGGATATCCGGGGTGATACCACCGTTAAGCATCGGCTTGCTTCCAAGCCTAGGGCTTCTGGATCTCTCTGGCAATGAGCTCACGGGCGGGATTCCCGCGGACTTCGGCAACCTCAACTTCGGCACGCTCAACCTGTCGTGCAATAATTTGACGGGTGAGGTTCCAGCGTCGCTGCAGATTGCAGTGTACGAATGAAGTTTCCTCGGGAACCCTGGGCTTTGTGCCAAGCAGGGCATCAAAGTAAACCTTCCAACATGTGGGCATGCCAGCAGCACCGGTTCCGGTGGCCATCATGACAAGCCCTCGACAAAGCTGATTATCCTTTTGTCCATCCTCAGCGTCATCATCATTTGCATCATCGTGGCCGTGGGTGCCTGGTGGATGCTGCTCCGGCCGCAACGACGACCGGAGGACAGTCCCGATGTGGCTAACTCGGTAGTGCTGTTCAGCGCTTTGAACTTCACTGAATCTGACATAATAAACAATATAGGGGATGATAACCTCATCGGCGTATGTTATGCGGAAGGTGTACCGCGTGCAACTTCCCTCTCGTGGCATTGGCGAGCAAGCCACAGTGGTCGCGGTGAAGAAAATAGGGAGCCAAGGCAGGTCGCAGGAGAACCTCAACAAGCAGTTTGAGTCTGAGGCCAATGTGCTGGGGAATATAAGGCACAGAAACATTGTCAGGCTACTAGGCTACATCTCCACCCACGATGTGAAGCTACTGGTCTACGAGTACGTGGTGAAGGGCAGTCTGGACAGTTTGCTGCACCAGCATGGCCAGCGTGAGGGCGTCCCCGTGCCACTGGACTGGCCAAAAAGGCTGGGTATCGCTTTGGACGTGGCCATGGGGCTCAGCTACATGCACACTGACCACGAGCAGCCAATCATTCACAGGGACATCAAGTTGGCCAACGTCTTGATTGACTCGGACTTCCACGCCAAGATCGCCGACTTTGGGCTCGCACGGATGCTTGAAAAGCCGGGCGAGTCCGAGGGCGTATCAGCTGTAGGAGGGACGTACGGCTACGTGGCCCCAGGTGAGAATCTCGGTCTTTATAAAATCTGTCACTTTATTACTAGTATTTATGTTATCTCGGGTTCTCAACAGATTGGTATTCAAATTGGTTCTTTTTAATTTGCAGAATATTTGACGAGGCAGAGAGTAAGCGAGAAGATCGATGTCTACAGTTTCGGTGTGATTCTTCTTGAGCTGACAACCGGCAAGGTCGCTTTGGAACGTGGGGCTGATATCACCTTGGCGGGATGGGCTCGGCAGCAGCGTCTGTTGAACGAGGACGTCATCGACCAGCGTCTCCATGACCCGCCTTGCAACTTGCCTAAGATCGTAACGGTGTTCAAGCTTGGAGTGTACTGCACCTGTGAAGACCCGCTGGCCAGGCCTACCATGAAGGAGGTCCTGTACCAACTCGAACGGGTCAACACCGCAGCGGCCGCAGAGACGCATAAATAGCTTCAAATAATGTAGTGTTTGGCCTGAACTGAACTGGAGGTGTAGATGCTCTGCCTTTTCTTGTATGGGATTTGTTAATTCTCAGCTAGCTAAGAAATTGCTTACAACACAGTTAACTCGACCATCGTCCGATCATTACCCGCGCCAAGATCCGTGCTTGCCTGTTTTGTGTTTGTTTGACCCGTGATAGTTGTCCAGTATAGCCTTTTCTATTGTTCTGGGCTGTTGAGCAGGGACGGGGGCCTGTTTTTCTTTCCTAGACATGTGTTATTTTTTGGTCTGTTTTAGTTGGTTGGGGGTTCGGTGGGTTGTTGACTTGTTTTTTCTTTTCCTTTTTGTCTATTGTTTTTCGTTATTTTTTTTGACCCTCATCCGTTACTTTTAATTATTATTACTATTCAAGTTTTTTGCAAGACTTTTTTATACTCTCTGGTTCAAATTAATTGACTTAATTTTGTCTAGATTCGGATGTATGTAGCACAAATATGTCTATATACATCTAAATATAGTCAAATATGAGTCAAATAATTTGGGTCGGAGAGAGTACTAAATATAGATGGGTGGCCTAACATTTATTATTTATTAATTTTTGTCTTCCTTTTTTTCTTCATATCCGGTGTCAACGTGTAGGAGAGAAATGGTTATTTTTGTTAGAGAGGCATTGATTTGTTAAATTGTGGTTTATAAATGTATGTAAGTTGCTACTGCTATGTTATGTCACTATTTTTAGAGAAAGAGAGAGATAGCATGCATTATAGTTTGAGTTTACCTGTATTTTTGAGGGTAGATGCTCATCTACGAGTTGCAATTTAACTTGCAACTAAGACTTTTTAATTCAAATCAATTTTAGCAAGAATTTAGCTAGTCGTGATTTTTTTCTGTGAGTTGCAGTTTGAGTTGTAACTAGTCCTATCTCTGTGATGGTCCATGTTGTCCCGGCCCGTGTTGCTTGGTGTATCCTTTTCTACGTGCTGGTCCTAGATGTAGGGTTTCGTAGCATGGAAAACAAAAATTTTCTATCGCATACAAACAAACAAGCCAAGATCTATCTACTAGATTGTAGCAACGAGTCGATGGAATAACTTACCCTCGAAGATTCCAAAGCGTTTAACGAGAGCGGATTCTCGTGGGTGATGTAGTCGTACTCTTCCCGATCTCAAGATCGTGTAGACGATCCTTCAAGGGCTGCCTTCGTTAAAGCTTCACAATCGGTCACGTTCGATTTTCGACGAAGACCTTCCTCTCCCTTGTTCCAAAGGTGATGGAGGTTGTAGCACTCTCCTCGTGATTCCGGCAAAGACAACGGCGTGGTACCTAAGTAGAGGGAGATCCCCATGCTTCGCCTTAAGCGAGCGAGTATGGTGGAGTATGAGAGAGAGCTATTAGTGGTATAGGGTTTAGACACACCAATTAGAAGGCTCTAAACCGAAGGCTAGGGCAATTAGAAGCTCTAAACCAAAACGGCTCTAAACCGGAGATTAGAGGATAGGAACTTGTGTGTCTAGAGGAGGCCTGCCCCGCCTCCTTTTATAGGTGGGAGGGCGGCCAAGGGAGGATTCCCTCCCAAGTCGGCCTTGGGTGGCGCTGGCCGGCTTGGAGGAGGACTCCTCCTCCAAGTTGGTTTCAACCTCCTCTTGCTTGTTTCCACAGTTTCTGTTTTAGCGCTTGACTTTCAAACTGCCATTTGACTTTTCAGTTTAGGATTCAATTTAATCCTTTATTTGGAACAGCAAGAACACTTAGTACATGATGCAATCATTCCAATAAGTAATGACACATTCATGTACCCTTCCCCGAGTCTTGACATTCCGAACCTTCTAGAACATTCCCGATGAAAACACCTAATCATTCCCGAACTCCAACGGACTTTCCTTATATGAATCTTATTCTCCTGACCATTCTCGATCACCTCGTGATATCCGGATCCCATCCGAGACTCCGAACAACATTCGGTCTCTTTCTCATAATACCATAACTACTCAAACAACGTCGAATCCTTAAGTGTGTCTCCCTACGGTTCGTGAATTATGCGGACATGATCGAGACACTTCTCCGAACAATAACCAATAGAGGAATCTGGAAATTCATATGGCTCCCACATATTTCTACGATTACTTTGCGATCGAATGAACCACTTACATACGATACCAATTTCCCTTTGTCTCACGATAGTTTACTTATCCGAGGTTATGATCGTCGGTATCTCTTCATACCTAGTTCAACCTCGTTACTGATAAGTACTCTTTTCTCGTTCCCGTGATATGTGATCCCTTGTGAGCCAGTCACATGCTTGCAAGCTAATTGGATGACATTCCACCGAGAGGGCCCAGAGTATATCTATCCGTCATATGGATGGACAAATCCCACTCTTGATCCATGTGTTTCAACCAATACTTTCCGAACACTCAATGCCACCTTTATAGCCACCCATTCTAGTGTGGTGTTTGATGTCATCAAAGCATCCATCCGGTAAAGGTGATATGCATGATCTCATGGTCGAAGGAATTAGGTTACTATGTATCATAAAGCATATAGCAATTGAACTATTGAAATGACTTGATCTTTATGCTACGCTTATCTATAGGAGTATGTCCACCATATCATTCTCCTAACGATATGATCTTGTTGTTGATAACATCTCAATGTTCATGATAGGGAAACCACAATCATTAATCAACCAACAAGCTAGTGAAGTATAGAGGCTATACTAGGGACTTCAAATTAAGTTTACAAATCACACAAGTATCAATGTTTCCTTGTTAATACTATTATAGCATGAATGTAAACATTTATCATAAACACAAAGATATAATAATAACTACATTTATTATTGCCTCTAGGGCATATCTCCAACAGTCTCCCACTTGCACTAGAGTCATCTAATCTAGATTACATGGTAATATACCGAACACCCATGGCAGTTTGGTGTTGGTCATGTTTTGCCCTCGGGAGAGGTTTAGTCAACGAATCCGCCACATTCAGATCTGTGTGTACTTTGCAAATCTTTATATCCCCATCCTGGATATGTTCTCGAATAGCGTGAAAACGCAGCTTGATATGCTTCAGCTTCTTGTGTGACCTTGGTTCTTGCGCATTGGCTATGGCGCCCATGTTATCACAAGAGATAGACATTGGGTCCAAAGCACTAGGAACCACACCAGCTCTGTAATGAACTCTTTCATCCATATCGCTTCTTGTGAAGCCTCCGGAAGCGACCATGTATTCCGATTCAGTTGAAGATCTCGCCACAACGCGTTGCTTTGCACTCCTCCACTAAGCTTCCGCACCATTCAAAATAAATATTATCCAGTTGTGATTTAGAATCATCCGGATCGGTGTTCCAACTAGCATCGGTGTAACCATTAACAACGAAATGCTCATCACCTCCATAAGAAAGAACCATATCCTTAGTTCTTCTCAAGTACTTAAGGATGATTTTGACATTGTCAATGATCCACTCGATCACTTTGATATCTGCTAGTTAAACTAACGACATATGCAATGTCGGGTCTAGTACATAGCATGGCATACATTAGATATCCTATGGTGAGGCATAGGAGTCTTACTCATCCTTTCTCTATCTTACGCCGATGTCGGACTTTGAGTTTTACTCAAGGTCGTATTAGCAACATGGGCAAGAACCCTTTCTTGCTTTCTTCCATTCCAAACCTCTTTAGAACTTTGTCCAAATATGTACTCTGTGACAATGATATTTGGCGTTTGATCTATCTCTATAAATCTTTATGCCTAATATGTAAGCTGCTTCGCCAAGATCCTTCATTGAAAAACTATTATTCAAATATTCCTTGACACTATTAAGAAGGTCTACATCATTCCCAATCAACAATATGTCATCCACATATAGTATTAAGAATGCTACAGATCTCCCACTCACTTTCTTGTAAATACAAGCTTCTCCATAAGTTTGTATAAAACCAAAACTTTTGATCACCTTATCAAAACGTTGATTCCAACTTCTGGATGCTTGCTTCAATCCATAGATGGACCGTTGAAGTTTGCATACCTTGTTAGCATCTTTAGGATCGACAAAACCTTTGGGT
The DNA here is from genome assembly GCA_030063025.1 of Avena longiglumis. Classification (NCBI taxonomy): domain Eukaryota; kingdom Viridiplantae; phylum Streptophyta; class Magnoliopsida; order Poales; family Poaceae; genus Avena; species Avena longiglumis. The sequence goes on from CP125973.1 coordinate 7,302,843, forward strand.
TGCATCATATACAACTCTTCATCAATATCTCCATTGAGGAATGCTGTTTTGACATCCATCTGCCATATCTCATAATCATAATATGCAGCGATTGCTAACATAATCCTCACAGACTTTAGCTTCTACGGTGAGAAAGTCTCATCGTAGTCAACTCCTTGAATTTGTCGAAACCCTTTTGCGACAAGTTGAGCTTTATAGACGAGAACATTACCATCAAAGATCTGCTTTCTTCTTGAAAATCCATTTGTTCTCGATGACCTTACCATCCGGTAAGTCCACCAAAGTCCATACTTGGTTTTCGTACATGGATCCAATCTCGGATTTCATGGCTTCTTGCCATTTATTGGAATCTGGGCTCATCATCGCTTCCTCATATGTCTCGGGGTCATCGGTGTTGTCCACCAACATGACACTCATAACAGAATCATACCAATTTGGAGTGGTACGAGTTCTCGTTGACCTCCGAGGCTCTGTAGTAACTTCAACCGAAGTTTCATGATCATCATCATTAGATTCCTCTCTAATTGGTGCAGGCACCACGGAACTTCTTCGGTCTTTGCGCTACTCGCAATTTCGAGAGAAGGTTCAACAACCTCGTCGAGTTCTACTTTCCTTCCTTTCACTTCTTCGAGAGAAATTCCTTCTCTAGAAAGGATCCATTCTGGCAACGAAGATTTTGCCTTCGGATCTATGATAGAAGGTATACCCAATAGTTTCCTTCGGGTATCCTATGAAGACGATTTTTCCGCTTTGGGTTCAAGCTTGTCCTCAGAACTTCTTTACATAGGCTTCGTGATCCCCAAACTTTAAGGAACGACAATCTAGGTTTCTTCCCAAACCATAATTCATACGGTCGTTTCAACGGATTTAGACGGTGCCCTATTTAAAGTGAATGCGGTTGTTTCTAATGCATAACCCCAAAATGATAGCGGTAACTGTAAGTGACATCATAGAACGAACCATATCTAAGAGAGTTCGATTACGACGTTCGACACACCATTACCTGTGGTGTTCCCGGTGTCAATGTGAAAGTATTCCGATTTCTTCAAATGCTCGCCAAACTCAGAACTTAGATATTCACCTCCACGATCGTAACGTAGAAATTTAATCTTCTTGTTACGTTGATTCTCTACCTCACTTTGAAACTCCTTAAACTTCTCAAAAGTTTCGGACTTATGTTTCATGAAATAGATATACCCATATCTACTCAAGTCATCCGTGAAGGTAAGAACATAACGATAACCATCACATGATGCTACACTCATTGGACCACACACATCGGTATGTATGATTTCCAATAAGTCCGTAGCTCGCTCCATCATACCGTAAAATGGAGTCTTAGTCATTTTTCCCATCGACATGCTTCGCATCTTTCAAGTGATTCAAAATCAAGTGATTCAAGAAGTCCATCGAATGGAGTTTCTTCATACGCTTCACCCAATGTGACCAAGACGACAGTGCCACATCTAGGTCGAATTATCGCTTGATTTCAAAAGCTTAGCCTCAATGTTGTTGATATGTGTATTTCCACTATCGAGATTCAATAAGTATAGACCATCGATCAAAGGTGCATGTGCATAAAACATATTACTCATATAAATCGAACAACCATTATTCTCGACTTAAACAAGTAACCGCCTCGCAATAAACAAGATCCCGATATAATGTTCATGCTCAACATAGGCACTAAATAACAATTATTTAAGTATAAAACTAATCCGATGGTAGATGAAGGGTAGCGTGCCGACCGCGATCACATCAACCTTTGATCCGTTTCCCACGCGCATCGTCACCTCGTTCTTCGCTAGCTTCCGTTTATTCTGCAGCACCTATTTCGAGTTACAAATATGAGCAACCGAACCAGTATCAAATACCCAGGCACTACTACGAGTACTAGTGAGATACACATCAATAACATGTATATCAGATATACCTTTCTTCTTGATGTTGCCGTTCTTCAGATCCGCCAAGTACTTTGGGCAATTCCGCTTCCAGTGACCTTCTCCCTTGCAGTAAAAGCACTCAGTATCAGGCTTGGGTCCAGCTTTGGTCTTCTTTGCCGGCGTGGTAACTTTCTTACCACCCTTCTTGAAGTGTCCCTTCTGCTTAGACTTGCCTTTCTTGAATTTGGTGGTCTTATTGACCAACAACACTTGGTGCTCTTTCTTTATCTCCACTTCTGCAGATTTCAACATGGCAAAGAGTTCTGGCAACGTCTTGTTCATGTTCTGCATGTTGTAGTTCATCACAAAGTTCTTGTAACTTGGTGGTAGTGATTGTAGGACACGGTAGATCCCCAAAGCATTAGGAATCACTATACCCAAGCTTTGGAGTTTGTTTGCGTGCCTGCACATCTTAAGCACATGCTCACCGATTGAGTGCCTTCTTCCATCTTGCAGTTAAAGAACTTTTCAGAAGCCTCATAGCTTTTAATTGTCGCATGAGTCTCAAAAATCAATTTGAGATCCTCGACAATATCATATGGGTCTGACTCTTCAAACCTTTTCTGAAGCTCCGATTCCAAACCATACAAGATAGCACAATGAACTATGGAGTATTGATTCTTCCGAGCGAGGTAAACATTCTTTACTTCATCGGGAGCATCAGCTGCAGGTGGGTCACCCAGCGGTGCATCCAACACATAGGTCAAATTACCAGCTGTGAGGACAATCCTCAAATTGCGGAACCAATCCGTGAAGTTGCTTCCATTGTTTTTCAACTTTTCTTTCTCTAGGAACGCATTAAAATTGATGGTAGGGGCTGCCATTGATCTACAACATATTTGCAATAGTTTAGACTAAGTTTATGACAAATTGAGTTCAAATTAATTAATGAAATTAAACTAGGTGAACTCCCACTCAAAACAACATCCCTCACATTGTTTTAGTGATCACATTTAACCAAATCCACTACATCAACACCGATCATCACGAGTTGATATAGTTTCAATGGCGAACAATCGTCATGTTCATCATATCTACTATATGATTCATGCTTTACCTTTCGGTGATCCGTGTTCGAGACCATGTCCATACATGCTAGGCTCGTCAAGATCAAACCTTAGTTTCCGCATGAGCAAATCTGGCTTGCTCACGTTGTATACACTTGCGAATCTAACACACCGATCATCACGTGGTGCTTGAAACAACAAGCTTTAGCGGTGCTAACTAAGGGTGAACACTTTATGATTTGAAATTCATGTGCATGAGGGATCATCTTATAATGCTACCGTAGCCTACTAAGCAATACAAGATGCATAAAGGATTAACATCACATGCAATTCAATAATATGTGATATGATATGGCCTTTCTTCTTTGTGCTTCGATCTCCATCTTCAAGCACCTAACATGATCTCCATCATCACCGGCATTGCATCAAGGTCAATGACGCTCTCCATGGTTGTCGCCCACCGGCTTCAACTAGTACAACTACTTTGAATAGACACGCGGGTCTTAACATAAATTAAAGACAACCATCTGGCTCCTGCCGGTTGCCAAATTACAATAAGGAACATTGCATACATCAAATATAATCACAATCATGGCCATATCACATCATCAGACACCCGCAAAACAAAGTTAGACGCCTCTACTTTCTTTGCATATTTTACTTGGTTTGGGGCTTTCAATAAGTGTCGTTCTAACTTACGAACAAGAACCACAACATTGATACTAGCATTGTTGATCACGTTGTAAATTGGATCTTAACTATGCTAGGAGAAGAAACAGCACCATAAAGCCACTTATGCAATACAAGTTGCATGTCAAGCGTGGAGCAAGTCTCATGAACGATGTCATGTAAGGTTAGCCGGCCGCTTCATCCCAACATACCGCAAGATGCAAAGTACACAATAAGCAATCGACAATAAAGCATCAACGCCCACAATGACCATTGTGTTCTACTCGTGCAATGAGATCTACATATAGACACGGCTCGATACCCTTTGTAGGGTTTCGTAGCATGGAAAACAAAAATTTCTATCGCATACAAACAAACAAGCCAAGATCTATCTACTAGATTGTAGCAACGAGTCGATGGAATAACTTACCCTCAAGATTCCAAAGCGTTTAACGAGAGCGGATTCTCGTGGGTGATGTAGTCGCTCTTCGATCTCAAGATCGTGTAGACGATCCTTCCAAGGCTGCGTTCGGCGCTTCATGATCGGTCACACGCGTTGATTTTCGGAAGACCTTCCTCTCCCTTGTTCCAAAGAAAATGGAGGTTGTATCACTCTCCTCGTGATTCCTAGAAGACAACTGGCGTGGTGCTAAGTAGAGGGAGATCCCGAGCTTCGCCTTAAGACGGAGCGAGTATGGTGGAGTATGAGAGAGAGCTATTAGTGGTCTAGGGTTTAGACACACCAATTAGAAGGCTCTAAACCGAAGGCTAGGGCAATTAAAAGCTCTAAACCAAAACGGCTCTAAACCGGAGATTAGAGGATAGGAACTTGTGTGTCTAGAGGAGGAGGCCCTGCCCCTCCTTTTATAGGTGGGAGGGGCGACCAAGGGGAGGGAGTCCCTCCCCAAGTCGGCCTTGGGTGGCGCGCCGGCTTGGAGAGGAGGGACTCCTCCTCCAAGTTGGTTTCAACCTCCTCTTGCTTGTTTCCCACAGTTTCCTGTTTTAGCCGTTTGACTTTCAAACTGGCCATTTGACTTTTCAGTTTTAGGATTCAATTTAATCTTTTATTTAGAACAGCAAGAACACTTAGTACATGATGCAATCATTCCAATAAGTAATGACACATTCATGTACCCCTTCCCCTCGGAGTGCCGGTCATTCCGGAACCTTCTAGAACAACAAAAGGCTTGTCATTCTACACTCATAGCCCACTCCCTCTTTGTTGCAAAGAAGCTCAGCGTCTCCTTTGCTCACAGCACGAAACATGAGAAAAGAAAAAAAAATGCCCCACACACTTCTCTTCCTCCTCCTTAGCGCCCTTCTTCAAACAAGCGGATCAAGACATATTGTTACTCTTTGTGTCTTTGTTACTCTTTGTGTCTTGCAAATTCCATATTGTTACAATCTGAGATTAACTATTGTTATAGATGGATGCATGGTTCATGATTATTCCCAAGATGAATATTTACTCCATAAATATTTTTGTTGGCTTCTCTGCTTTTATAAGTGGAGGAGTACATGAACATTTTCCTTATGCGTAGGAATTAGCCCGCTATCACACCTCCCAAAAGCTGCATTTTTTAATTCATTACTTTTAATTTTGTGCAGCGAAGTCTCGGATTAACATGCACGTCGGTATGAAATCAGATCACTCAAAACAACATCAAGTTGACATACTGCAGCCATCATATGCATTTTTTCTATTGTTCTTTTCTTTCATGGGGTAGGTTAAATCTTTGCATGCATGTCTCCATACACTTGTGGATAGTGTTGCGTGGTGGGCATGCTACTACCGCTAAGAATTCCTGGGATTTCTTGCTTGTTTGCTATTCCTGGAGTACTTAAACTGCTTGTATTCACATAAAGTGGAGTACTCCATAATTTTCTTTGTGATGGAGTACTGAAAGTTTTTTTGGGTTACTCCTATTTTCCTTGAGCTGAATTTCAGTCTAAATGTAAAAATGCTGTCCTGGTAGTGGTACTCCATATTGTGTTAGGCCCAATATTCTCCTGGTACTCCATATTGTGATAGGCATAATATTGTGCAAGATATTGTGCTTGTACTTGTAATTGCATTATTTTAGTTGCTATCACCTGTAGATGCTGGAATAAATTCCGCCCATTATGCATGAAGCAACGTCGATTTGCCATCACCCATACCCGAATTTCCTTCTGCGCTTTTGTTCTCTATAAATATGATCCCACTAGTCCCGTTTCCCACCCAAAGAGAACAACAAAAGGCTTGTCATTCTACACTCATAGCCCACTCTCTCTTTGTTGCAAAGAAGCTCATCAGCGTCTCCTTTGCTCACAGCACGAAACATGAGAAATGAAAAAATGCCCCACACACTTCTCTTCCTCTTCCTTAGCGCCCTTCTCCAAACAAGCGCATCAAGCTCCTTCACCACCGACTACGAGACCCTCGTAGCAATCAAGACGGAGTGGGGCAACCCCCCGCAGCTTGCTTACTGGAAATCCACCGACTACTGCAGCTGGACAGGCGTGAGCTGCGTGGCCGGTGGAGTCGTTACCGGTCTCTCCTTCAAGAACCTGAACCTCACGGCGGTGCCAGATCTGTGTGGGCTAAAGAGGTTTGCACCTCGACCTTTCTTTGAACAACCTCACCGGCGCCTTCCCTGGTGCTGCGCTCTACGCATGCACCGAGCTCCAATTTTTGGACTTCTCCAACAATGCTCTGGATGGAGTCCTTCCGGCTGACATCGGGCGGCTATCACCATTGCTGACGGAGCTCAATCTGACAGCCAACAACTTCAGTGGTCTTCTGCCAACGGCGATAGGGGAGCTTCGGGCGCTCAAGTCCCTCCTGGTTGATGCAAACAAGTTCACCGGCCAAATTCCAGAGTCTTCCTCAAGCCTAAAGGAGCTAAACATGCTAGACATGTCAGCTAATGAGCTCAGTGGTGCAGTCCCTTTATGGATCTGGCAGCACCAGAAGCTGGAAATGTTGTACTTGTTTCAGAATGAGCTCACTGGGGAGCTGCCTTCCAACGTCACGGCGGTGAACTTGGTGGAGATGGATCTGTCATCGAATAAGCTCAACGGCAGCATACCAGAAGGTTTCGGTACCCTCAAGAATTTGACCAAGCTTTTGCTATACTTCAACCAGTTCAGTGGGAGAATCCCTACAGGCATTGGACATTTGTCGAACCTCCAATACATCCAGCTGTATGACAACATGCTCTCCGGCGAGCTGCCACCTGAACTCGGCAAACACTCCCCGCTGGCTATTTTTGAGGTGCCCAACAATCATTTGTCTGGCTCGCTCCCAGATCAGTTATGTGCCCATGGGACATTGTTCAGCATAGTAGTGTTCAATAACAGCTTGTCTGGTGAGCTCCCAGCAAGTATAGGCAACTGCCTGCCGTTGGAAACCATTATGATCAGCAGTAACAATTTCTCCGGGGAGTTCCCGGCTAGGATATGGTCTCTTCCGCATCTTGGAACTGTGATGATCGCAAAAACAAGTTCACCGGTGCTCTGCCGTCGGCGTTACCTCAGAACATCAGTAGGATAGAGATGGGGCATAATTTATTCTCTGGCTCCTTCCCAACGTCAGCGCCTGGTTTGCTTGTCTTCAAGGCAGAGAGCAACCAGCTCAGTGGTGAGCTCCCTGCCAACATGAGCATGCTTGGCAACCTGATTGATGCATCAGTGTCGGGAAACAGCATTAGTGGTTCCATACCCAGTTCCATCACATCGCTGCAGAAGCTGAATTCATTAAACCTGAGTGACAACCGGATATCCGGGGTGATACCACCGTTAAGCATCGGCTTGCTTCCAAGCCTAGGGCTTCTGGATCTCTCTGGCAATGAGCTCACGGGCGGGATTCCCGCGGACTTCGGCAACCTCAACTTCGGCACGCTCAACCTGTCGTGCAATAATTTGACGGGTGAGGTTCCAGCGTCGCTGCAGATTGCAGTGTACGAACGAAGTTTCCTCGGGAACCCTGGGCTTTGTGCCAAGCAGGGCATCAAAGTAAACCTTCCAGCATGTGGGCATGCCAGCAGCACCGGTTCCGGTGGCCATCATGACAAGCCCTCGACAAAGCTGATTATCCTTTTGTCCATCCTCAGCGTCATCATCATTTGCATCATCGTGGCCGTGGGTGCCTGGTGGATGCTGCTCCGGCCGCAACGACGACCGGAGGACAGTCCCGATGTGGCTAACTCGGTAGTGCTGTTCAGCGCTTTGAACTTCACTGAATCTGACATAATAAACAATATAGGGGATGATAACCTCATCGGCGTGGGCGGTTGCGGGAAGGTGTACCGCGTGCAACTTCCCTCTCGTGGCATTGGCGAGCAAGCCACAGTGGTCGCGGTGAAGAAAATAGGGAGCCAAGGCAGGTCGCAGGAGAACCTCAACAAGCAGTTTGAGTCTGAGGCCAATGTGCTGGGGAATATAAGGCATGTAAACATTGTCGGGCTACTAGGCTACATCTCCACCCACGATGTGAAGCTACTGGTCTACGAGTACGTGGTGAAGGGCAGTCTGGACAGTTTGCTGCACCAGCATGGCCAGCGTGAGGGCGTCCCCGTGCCACTGGACTGGCCAAAAAGGCTGGGTATCGCTTTGGACGTGGCCATGGGGCTCAGCTACATGCACACTGACCACGAGCAGCCAATCATTCACAGGGACATCAAGTTGGCCAACGTCTTGATTGACTCGGACTTCCACGCCAAGATCGCCGACTTTGGGCTCGCACGGATGCTTGAAAAGCCGGGCGAAGTCCGAGGGCGATCAGCTGTAGGAGGGACGTGACTACGTGGCCCCAGGTGAGAATCTCGGCCTTTATAAAATCTGTCACTTTCTTACTAGTATTTATGTTATCTCGGGTTCTCAACAGATTGGTATTCAAATTGGTTCTTTTTAATTTGCAGAATATTTGACGAGGCAGAGAGTAAGCGAGAAGATCGATGTCTACAGTTTCGGTGTGATTCTTCTTGAGCTGACAACCGGCAAGGTCGCTTTGGAACGTGGGGCTGATATCACCTTGGCGGGATGGGCTCGGCAGCAGCGTCTGTTGAACGAGGACGTCATCGACCAGCGTCCCCATGACCCGCCTTGCAACTTGCCTAAGATCGTAACGGTGTTCAAGCTTGGAGTGTACTGCACCTGTGAAGACCCGCTGGCCAGGCCTACCATGAAGGAGGTCCTGTACCAACTCGAACGGGTCAACACCGCAGCGGCCGCAGAGACGCATAAATAGCTTCAAATAATGTAGTGTTTGGCCTGAACTGAACTGGAGGTGTAGATGCTCTGCCTTTTCTTGTATGGGATTTGTTAATTCTCAGCTAGCTAAGAAATTGCTTACAACACAGTTAACTCGACCATCGTCCGATCATTACCCGCGCCAAGATCCGTGCTTGCCTGTTTTGTGTTTGTTTGACCCGTGATAGTTGTCCAGATAGCCTTTTCTATTGTTCTGGCTTGAGCAGGACGGGCCTGTTTTTCTTTCCTAGACATGTGTTATTTTTTGGTCTGTTTTAGTTGGTTGGGGTTCGTGGGTTGTTGACTTGTTTTTCTTTTCCTTTTGTCTATTGTTTTCGTTATTTTTTGACCCTCATCCGTTACTTTAATTATTATTACTATTCAAGTTTTTGCAAGACTTTTTTATACTTCCTGGTTCAAATTAATTGACTTAATTTGTTATGCAGATTGGATGTATGTAGCACAAATATGTCTATATACATCTAAATATAGTCAAATATGAGTCAAATAATTTGGGTCGGAGAGAGTACTAAATATAGATGGGTGGCCTAACATTTATTATTTATTAATTTTTGTCTTCCTTTTTTTCTTCATATCTGGTGTCAACGTGTAGGAGAGAAATGGTTATTTTTGTTAGAGAGGCATTGATTTGTTAAATTGTGGTTTATAAATGTATGTAAGTTGCTACTGCTATGTTATGTCACTATTTTTAGAGAAAGAGAGAGATAGCATGCATTATAGTTTGAGTTTACCTGTATTTTTGAGGGTAGATGCTCATCTACGAGTTGCAATTTAACTTGCAACTAAGACTTTTTAATTCAAATCAATTTTAGCAAGAATTTAGCTAGTCGTGATTTTTTTCTGTGAGTTGCGCTTGAGTTGTAACTAGTCCTATCTCTGTGATGGTCCATGTTGTCCCGCCCGTGTTGCTTGGTGTATCCTTTTCACGTCTGGTCCTAGATGTAGGGTTTTCGTAGCATGGAAAACAAAAATTTCTATCGCATACAAACAAACAAGCCAAGATCTATCTACTAGATTGTAGCAACGAGTCGATGGAATAACTTACCCTCGAAGATTCCAAAGCGTTTAACGAGAGCGGATTCTCGTGGGTGATGTAGTCGTACTCTTCCGATCTCAAGATCGTAGACGATCCTTCCGGGCAAGGCTGCGTTAAAGCGCTTCATGATCGGTCACGTTCGATTTTCGACGAAGACCTTCCTCTCCTTGTTCCAAAGAAAGCGGAGGTTGTAGCACTCTCCTCGTGATTCCTAAGAAGACAACCTGGCGTGGTACCTAAGTAGAGGAGATCCCGCAGGCTTCGCTTTAGCCTGGGCGAGTATGGTGGAGTATGAGAGAGAGCTATTAGTGGTCTAGGTTTAGACACACCAATTAGAAGGCTCTAAACCGAAGGCTAGGGCAATTAGAAGCTCTAAACCAAAACGGCTCTAAACGGAGATTAGAGGATAGGAACTTGTGTGTCAGAGGAGGAGGCCCCCTCCTTTTATAGGTGGGAGGGCGGCCAAGGGAGGAGTCCCTCCCAAGTCGGCCTGGTGGTGGCTGCTTGGAGAGGAGGACTCCTCCTCCAAGTTGGTTTCAACCTCCTCTTGCTTGTTTCCCACAGTTTCTGTTTTAGCCGCTTGACTTTCAAAGCCATTTGACTTTTCAGTTTTAGGATTCAATTTAATCCTTTATTTGGAACAAGAAGAACACTTAGTACATGATGCAATCATTCCAATAAGTAATGACACATTCATGTACCCTTCCCCGGAGTCTGGGACATTCCGAACCTTCTAGAACATTCGATGAAAACAGGAATCATTCCCGAACTCAAACGGGACTTTCCTTATATGAATCTTATTCTCCGGACCATTCGGATCACCTCGTGATATCCGGATCCCATCCGAGACTCAACAACATTCGGTCTCTTTCTCATAATACCATAACTACTCAAACAACGTCGAATCCTTAAGTGTGTCCCTACGGTTCGTGAATTATGCGGACATGATCGAGACACTTCTCCTAACAATAACCAATAGAGGAATCGAAATTCATATGGCTCCACATATTTCTCGATTACTTTGCGATCGAATGAACCACTTACATACGATACCAATTTCCCTTTGTCTCACGATAGTTTACTTATCCGAGGTTATGATCGTCAGTATCTCTTCATACCTAGTTCAACCTCGTTCTTGATAAGTACTCTTTTCTCGTTCGTGATATGTGATCCTTGTGAGCCGGTCACATGCTTGCAAGCTAATTGGATGACATTCCACCGAGAGGGCCCAGAGTATATCTATCCGTCATATGGATGGACAAATCCACTCTTGATCCATGTGTTTCAACCAATACTTTCCAACACTCAATGCCACCTTTATAGCCACCCGATTCAGTGTGGTGTTTGATGTCATCAAAGCATCCATCCGGTAAAGGTGATATGCATGATCTCATGGTCGAAGGAATTAGGTTACTATGTATCGTAAAGCATATAGCAATTGAACTATTGAAATGACTTGATCTTTATGCTACGCTTATCTATAGGAGTATGTCCACCATATCATTCTCCTAACGATATGATCTTGTTGTTGATAACATCTCAATGTTCATGATAGGAAACCACAATCATTAATCAACCAACAAGCTAGTGAAGTATAGAGGCTATACTAGGGACTTCAAATTAAGTTTACAAATCACACAAGTATCAATGTTTCCTTGTTAATACTATTATAGCATGAATGTAAACATTTATCATAAACACAAAGATATAATAATAACTACATTTATTATTGCCTCTAGGGCATATCTCCACAGCCTCCCACTTGCACTAGAGTCATCTAATCTAGATTACATGGTAATATACCGAACACCCATGGCAGTTTGGTGTTGGTCATGTTTTGCCCTCGGGAGAGGTTTAGTCAACGGATCCGCCACATTCGGATCTATGTGTACTTTGCAAATCTTTATATCCCCATCCTCAGATATGTTCTCGAATAGCGTGAAAACGCAGCTTGATATGCTTCACTTCTTGTGTGACCTTGGTTCTTGCATTCGCTATGGCGCCCATGTTATCACAAAGAGATAGACATTGGGTCCAGCACTAGGAACCACACCCACTCTGTAATGAACTCTTTCATCCATATCGCTTCTTGTGAAGCCTCCAAGCAACCATGTATTCCGATTCAGTTGAAGATCTCGCCAACGCGTTGCTTTGCACTCCTCCAGCTTTTGCACCATTCAAAATAAATACGTATCCAGTTGTGATTTAGAATCATCCGGATCGGTGTTCCAACTAGCATCGGTGTAACCATTAACAACGAATGCTCATCACCTCCATAAGAAAGAACCATATCCTTAGTTCTTCTCAAGTACTTAAGGATGATTTTGACCATCCAATGATCCTCTGGATCACTTTGATATCTGCTAGTTAAACTAACGAGATATGCAATGTCGGGTCTAGTACATAGCATGGCATACATTAGAGATCCTATGGTGAGGCATAGGAGTCTTACTCATCCTTTCTCTATCTTCTGGATGTCGGACTTTGAGTTTTACTCAAGGTCGATTAGCAACATGGGCAAGAACCCTTTCTTGCTTTTTTCCATTCCAAACCTCTTTAGAACTTTGTCCAAATATGTACTTTGTGACAATGATATTTGGCGTTCGATCTATCTCTATAAATCTTTATGCCTAATATGTAAGTCGCTTGCCAAGATCCTTCATTGAAAACTATTATTCAAATATTCCTTGACACTATTAAGAAGGTCTACATCATTCCCAATCAACAATATGTCATCCACATATAGTATTAAGAATGCTCTGAGCTCCCACTCACTTTCTTGTAAATACAAGCTTCTCCATAAGTTTGTATAAAACCAAAACTTTTGATCACCTTATCAAAACGTTGATTCCAACTTCGGGATGCTTGCTTCAATCCATAGATGGACCGTTGAAGTTTGCATACCTTGTTAGCATCATTAGGATCGACAAAACCTTTGGGTTGCATCATATACAACTCTTCATCAATATCTCCATTGAGGAATGCTGTTTTGACATCCATCTGCCATATCTCATAATCATAATATGCAGCGATTGCTAACATAATCCTCACAGACTTTAGCTTCGCTACCGGTGAGAAAGTCTCATCGTAGTCAACTCCTTGAATTTGTCGAAACCCTTTTGCGACAAGTTGAGCTTTATAGACAGTAACATTACCATCAGCTTATGTTTTCTTCTTGAAAATCCATTTGTTCTCGACAGCCTTCCGGCCATCCGGTAAGTCCACCAAAGTCCATACTTGGTTTTCGTACATGGATCCAATCTCGGATTTCATGGCTTCTTGCCATTTATTGGAATCTGGGCTCATCATCGCTTCCTCATATGTCTCGGGGTCATCGGTGTTGTCCACCAACATGACACTCATAACAGGATCATACCAATGCAGGTGGTACGAGTTCTCGTTGACCTCAGAGGCTCTGTAGTAACTTCAACAGTTTCATGATCACCATCATTAGCTTCCTCTCTTATTGGTGCGTGCACCACGGAACTTCTTCGGTCTTTGCGCTACTAATTCGAGAGAAGGTTCAACAACCTCGTCGAGTTCTACTTTCCTTCCTTTCACTTCTTTCGAGAGAAATTCCTTCTCTAGAAAGGATCCATTCTTAACGAAGATTTTGCCTTCGGATCTATGATAGAAGGTATACCCAATAGTTTCCTTGGTATCCTATGAAGACGCATTTTTCCGCTTTGGGTTCAAGCTTGTCCTGTAACTTCTTTACATAGGCTTCAGATCCCCAAACTTTAAGGAACGACAATCTAGGTTTCTTCCCAAACCATAATTCATACGGTGTCGTTTCAACGGATTTAGACGGTGCCCTATTTAAAGTGAATGCGGCTGTTTCTAATGCATAACCCCAAAATGATAGCGGTAAACTGTAAGTGACATCATAGAACGAACCATATCTAAGAGAGTTCGATTCGACGTTCGGACACACCATTACTGTTGTGGTGTTCCCGGTGTCAATGAAAGTATTCCGCATTTCTTCAAATGCTCGCCAAACTCGTAACTTAGATATTCACCTCCACGATCGTAACGTAGAAATTTAATCTTCTTGTTACGTTGATTCTCTACCTCACTTTGAAACTCCTTAAACTTCTCAAAAGTTTGGACTTATGTTTCATGAAATAGATATACCCATATCTACTCAAGTCATCCGTGAAGGTAAGAACATAACGATAACCACACATGATGCTACACTCATTGGACCACACACATCGGTATGTATGATTTCCAATAAGTCCGTAGCTCGCTCCATCATACCGTAAAATGGAGTCTTAGTCATTTTCCCATCGACATGCTTCGCATCTTTCAAGTGATTCAAAATCAAGTGATTCAAGAAGTCCATCGAATGGAGTTTCTTCATACGCTTCACTCCAATGTGACCAAGACAGCGATTGCCACATATAGGTCGAATTATCGCTTGATTTCAAACGTTTAGCCTCAATGTTGTTGATATGTGTATTTCCACTATCGAGATTCAATAAGAATAGACCATCTATCAAAGGTGCATGTGCATAAAACATATTACTCATATAAATCGAACAACCATTATTCTCTGACTTAAACAAGTAACCGTCTCGCAATAAACAAGATCCCGATATAATGTTCATGCTCAACATAGGCACTAAATAACAATTATTTAAGTATAAAACTAATCCCGATGGTAGATGAAGGGGTAGCGTGCCGACCGCGATCACATCAACCTTTTATCCGTTTCCCACGCGCATCGTCACCTCGTTCTTCGCTAGCTTCCGTTTATTCTGCAGCACCTATTTGGAGTTACAAATATGAGCAACCGAACCAGTATCAAATACCCAGGCACTACTACGAGTACTAGTGAGATACACATCAATAACATGTATATCAGATATACCTTTCTTCTTGATGTTGCCGTTCTTCAGATCCGCCAAGTACTTTGGGCAATTCCGCTTCGATGACCTTCTCCCTTGCGTAAAAGCACTCGATGACGTGCTTGGGTCCAGCTTGGTCTTCTTTCGGCGTGGTAACTTTCTTACCACCCTTCTTGAAGTGTCCCTTCGCTTAGACTTGCCTTTCTTGAATTTGGTGGTCTTATTGACCAACAACACTTGGTGCTCTTTCTTTATCTCCACTTCGCAGATTTCAACATGGCAAAGAGTTCGCAACGCCTTGTTCATGTTCTCGCATGTTGTAGTTCATCACAAAGTTCTTGTAACTTGGTGGTAGTGATTAGGACACGGTAGATCCCCAAAGCATTAGGAATCACTATACCCAAGCTTTGGAGTTTGTTTGCGTGCCTGCACATCTTAAGCACATGCTCAGCTTGAGCTGCCTTCTTCCATCTTGCGTTAAAGAACTTTTGAAGCCTCATAGCTTTTAATTGTCGCATGAGTCTCAAAAATCAATTTGAGATCCTCGACAATATCATATGGTCGACTCTTCAAACCTTTTCTCAAGCTCGATTCCAAACCATACAAGATAGCACCTGAACTATGGAGTCTGATTCTTCCGAGCGAGGTAAACATTCTTTATTTCATCGGGAGCATCACCGCAGTGGGTCACCCAAAATGCATCCAAAGACATAGGTTAAATTACCACCGTGAGGACAATCCTCAAATTGCGGAACCAATCCGAAGTTGCTTCCATTGTTTTTCAACTTTTCTTTCTCTAGGAGCATTAAAATTGATGGTAGGGGCTGCCATTGATCTACAACATATTTGCAATAGTTTAGACTAAGTTTATGACAAATTGAGTTCAAATTAATTAATGAAATTAAACTAGGTGAACTCCCTCAAAACAACATCCCTCACATTGTTTTAGTGATCACAGACCAAATCTACTACATCAATACCGATCATCACGAGAGTTGATATAGTTTTAATGGCGAACAATCGTCATGTTCATCATATCTACTATATGATTCATGCTTTACCTTTCGGTGATCCGTGTTCCGAGACCATGTCTGTACATGCTAGGCTCGTCAAGATCAAACCTTAGTTTCGAGCAAATCTGGCTTGCTCACGTTGTATACACTTGCAGAATCTAACACACCCGATCATCACGTGGTGCTTCGAAACAACAAGCTTTAGCAACGGTGCTAACTAAGGGTGAACACTTTATGATTTGAAATTCATGTGCATGAGGGATCATCTTATAATGCTACCGTCGTCTACTAAGCAATACAAGATGCATAAAGGATTAACATCACATGCAATTCAATAATATGTGATATGATATGGCCTTTCTTCTTTGTGCTTCCGATCTCCATCTTCAAGCACGAACATGATCTCCATCATCACGGCATTGCATCAAGGTCAATGACGCTTCTCCATGGTTGTCGCCCACCGGCTTCAACTATTACAACTACTTTGAATAGACACGCGGTCTTAACATAAATTAAAGACAACCATATGGATCCGCCGTTGCCAACTTACAATAAGGAACATTGCATACATCAAATATAATCACAATCATGGCCATATCACATCATCAAGACACCCCTCGCAAAACAAAGTTAGACGCCTACTTTCTTTGCATATTTTACGTGGTTTGGGGCTTTCAATAAGTGTCGCTCTAACTTACGAACAAGAACCACAACATTGATACTAGCATTGTTGATCACCCGTTGTAAATTGGATCTTAACTATGCTAGGAGAAACAGCAATAAAGCCACTTATGCAATACAAGTTGCATGTCAAGCGTGGAGCAAGTCTCATGAACGATGTCATGTAAGGTTAGCCCGGCCGCTTCATCCCAACATACCGCAAGATGCAAAGTACACAAGAAGCAATCGACAATAAAAGCATCAACGCCCACAATGACCATTGTGTTCTACTGCAACAGATCTACATATAGACACGGCTCGATACTAATCGTAGGGTTTCAGAGCATGGAAAACAAAAATTTTCTATCGCATACAAACAAACAAGCCAAGATCTATCTACTAGATTGTAGCAACGAGTCGATGGAATAACTTACCCTCGAAGATTCCAAAGCGCTTAACGAGAGCGGATTCTCGGGTGATGTAGTCGCATTTCTTCCGATCTCAAGATCGTAGACGATCCTTCCGCAAGGCTCGTTAGCCGCGCTCAATCGGTCACACGCTCGTACTGACGAAGACCTTCCTCTCCCTTGTTCCAAAGAAAATGGAGGTTGTATCACTCTCGTGATTCCAAAGACAACGGCGTGGTACCTAAGTAGAGGGAGATCCCAGCAGGCTTCGCTTAAGACGGAGCAAGTATGGTGGAGTATGAGAGAGAGCTATTAGTGGTCTAGGGTTTAGACACACCAATTAGAAGGTTCTAAACCGAAGGCTAGGGCAATTAAAAGCTCTAAACCAAAACGGCTCTAAACCGGAGATTAGAGGATAGGAACTTGTGTGTCTAGGAGGAGGCCCGCCTCCTTTTATAGGTGGGGAGGGCGACCAAGGAGGGAGTCCCTCCCAAGTCGGCCTTGGGTGGCGCTGCTTGGAGAGGAGGACTCCTCCTCCAAGTTGGTTTCAACCTCCTCTTGCTTGTTTCCCAGCTTCTGTTTTAGCCGCTTGACTTTCAAATCGCCATTTGACTTTTCAGTTTTAGGATTCAATTTAATCTTTTATTTAGAACAGCAAGAACACTTAGTACATGATGCAATCATTCCAATAAGTAATGACACATTCATGTACCCCTTCCCCCCGGAGTGCCGGTCATTCCGGAACCTTCTAGAACAACAAAAGGCTTGTCATTCTACACTCATAGCCCACTCCCTCTTTGTTGCAAAGAAGCTCAGCGTCTCCTTTGCTCACAGCACGAAACATGAGAAAAGAAAAAAAAATGCCCCACACACTTCTCTTCCTCCTCCTTAGCGCCCTTCTTCAAACAAGCGGATCAAGACATATTGTTACTCTTTGTGTGCTGTTGTTACTCTTTGTGTGCTGCAAATTCCATATTGTTACAGTCTGAGATTAACTATTGTTATAGATGGATGCATGGTTCAGTGATTATTCCCAAGATGAATATTTACTCCATAAATATTTTCTGTTGGCTTCTCTGTTTTTATAAGTGGAGGAGTACATGAACATTTTCCTTATGCGTAGGAATTAGCCCGCTATCACACCTCCCAAAAGCTGCATTTTTTTAATTCATTACTTTTAATTTTGTGCAGCAGAAGTCTCGGATTAACATGCACGTACTGGTATGAAATCAGATCACTCAAAACAACATCAAGTTGACATGTACTGCAGCCATCATATGCATTTTTTCTATTGTTCTTTTCTTTCATGGGGTAGGTTAAATCTTTGCATGCATGTCTCCATACACTTGTGGATAGTGTTGCGTAGGTGGGCATGCTACTACCGCTAAGAATTCCTGGGATTTCTTGCTTG
Organism: Avena longiglumis; assembly: GCA_030063025.1. Lineage (NCBI taxonomy): Eukaryota > Viridiplantae > Streptophyta > Magnoliopsida > Poales > Poaceae > Avena > Avena longiglumis. The sequence goes on from CP125973.1 coordinate 7,321,092, forward strand.
TTTGCTATTCCTGGAGTACTTAAACTGCTTGTATTCACATAAAGTGGAGTACTCCATACTTTTCTTTGTGATGGAGTACTGAAAGTTTTTTTGGGTCACTCCCTATTTTTCCAGTTGAGCTGAATTTCAGTCTAAACAGAAAAAATGCTGTCCTGGTAGTGGTACTCCATATTGTGTTAGGCCCAATATTCTCCTGGTACTCCATATTGTGATAGGCATAATATTGTGCAAGATATTGTGCTTGTACTTGTAATTGCATTATTTTAGTTGCTATCACCCAGGTAGATGCTGGAATAAATTCCACGCCCATTATGCATGAAGCAACGTACGTATTTGCCATCACCCATACCCGAATTTCCTTCTGCGCTTTTGTTCTCTATAAATATGATCCCACTAGTCCCGTTTCCCACCCAAAGAGAACAACAAAAGGCTTGTCATTCTACACTCATAGCCCACTCTCTCTTTGTTGCAAAGAAGCTCATCAGCGTCTCCTTTGCTCACAGCACGAAACATGAGAAATGAAAAATGCCCCACACACTTCTCTTCCTCTTCCTTAGCGCCTTCTCCAAACAAGCGATCAAGCTCCTTCACCACCGACTCGAGACCCTCAGAGCAATCAAGACGGAGTGGGGCAACCCCCCACAGCTTGCTTCCTGGAAATCCACCGACTATTGCAGCTGGACAGGCGTGAGCTGCACGGCCGGCGGAGTCGTTATCAGTCTCTCCTTCAAGAATCTGAACCTCACCGGCAGCGTGCCCACATCTGTGTGTGGGCTAAAGAGGTTGCTGCACCTCGACCTTTCTTTGAACAACCTCACCGGCGCCTTCCCTGGTGCTGCGCTCTACGCATGCACCGAGCTCCAATTTTTGGACTTCTCCAACAATGCTCTGGATGGAGTCCTTCCGGCTGACATCGGGCGGCTATCACCATTGCTGACGGAGCTCAATCGACCCAACAACTTCAGTGGTCTTCTGCCAACGGCGATAGGGGAGCTTCGGGCGCTCAAGTCCCTCCTGGTTGATGCAAACAAGTTCACCGGCCAAATTCCAGAGTCTTCCTCAAGCCTAAAGGAGCTAAACATGCTAGACATGTCAGCTAATGAGCTCAGTGGTGCAGTCCCTTTATGGATCTGGCAGCACCAGAAGCTGGAAATGTTGTACTTGTTTCAGAATGAGCTCACTGGGGAGCTGCCTTCCAACGTCACGGCGGTGAACTTGGTGGAGATGGATCTGTCATCGAATAAGCTCAACGGCAGCATACCAGAAGGTTTCGGTACCCTCAAGAATTTGACCAAGCTTTTGCTATACTTCAACCAGTTCAGTGGGAGAATCCCTACAGGCATTGGACATTTGCCGAACCTCCAATACATCCAGCTGTATGACAACATGCTCTCCGGCGAGCTGCCACCTGAACTCGGCAAACACTCCCCGCTGGCTATTTTTGAGGTGCCCAACAATCATCTGTCTGGCTCGCTCCCAGATCAGTTATGTGCCCATGGGACATTGTTCAGCATAGTAGTGTTCAATAACAGCTTGTCTGGTGAGCTCCCAGCAAGTATAGGCAACTGCCTGCCGTTGGAAACCATTATGATCAGCAGTAACAATTTCTCCGGGGAGTTCCCGGCTAGGATATGGTCTCTTCCGCATCTTGGAACTGTGATGATCGCAAAAACAAGTTCACCGGTGCTCTGCCGTCGGCGTTACCTCAGAACATCAGTAGGATAGAGATGGGGCATAATTTATTCTCTGGCTCCTTCCCAACGCGTCACCGTTTGCTTGTCTTCAAGGCAGAGAGCAACCAGCTCAGTGGTGAGCTCCCTGCCAACATGAGCATGCTTGGCAACCTGATTGATGCATCGATTCGGAAACAAAGATTAGTGGTTCCATACCGTTCCATCACATCAGCAGGTTGAATTCATTAAACCTGAGTGACAACCGGATATCCGGGGTGATACCACCGTTAAGCATCGGCTTGCTTCCAAGCCTAGGGCTTCTGGATCTCTCTGGCAATGAGCTCACGGGCGGGATTCCCTCGGACTTCGGCAACCTCAACTTCGGCACGCTCAACCTGTCGTGCAATAATTTGACGGGTGAGGTTCCAAATGCCGCAGATTGCGATGTACGAAGTTTCCTCGAACCCTGGGCTTTGTGCTGCAGGCATCAAAGTAAACCTTCCAAAGATGTGGGCATGCCGAAGACCGGTTCCGGTGGCCATCATGACAAGCCCTCGACAAAGCCGATTATCCTTTGTCCATCCTCGCGTCATCATCATTTGCATCATCGTACGTGGGTGCACGGTGGATGCTTCCGCCGCAACGACGACGGAGGATCCCGATGTGGCTAACTCGGTAGTCTTGTACGCTTTGAACTTCACTGAATCTGACATAATAAACAATATAGGGGATGATAACCTCATCGGCGTGGGCGGTTGCGGGAAGGTGTACCGCGTGCAACTTCCCTCTCGTGGCATTGGCGAGCAAGCCACAGTGGTCGCGGTGAAGAAAATAGGGAGCCAAGGCAGGTCGCAGGAGAACCTCAACAAGCAGTTTGAGTCTGAGGCCAATGTGCTGGGGAATATAAAAGGCATGTAAACATTGTCAGGCTACTAGGCTACATCTCCACCCACGATGTGAAGCTACTGGTCTACGAGTACGTGGTGAAGGGCAGTCTGGACAGTTTGCTGCACCAGCATGGCCAGCGTGAGGGCGTCCCCGTGCCACTGGACTGGCCAAAAAGGCTGGGTATCGCTTTGGACGTGGCCATGGGGCTCATGCACACTGACCACGAGCAGCCAATCATTCACAGGGACATCAAGTTGGCCAACGTCTTGATTGACTCGGACTTCCACGCCAAGATCGCCGACTTTGGGCTCGCACGGATGCTTGAAAAGCCGGGCGAGTCCGAGGGCGTATCAGCTGTAGGAGGGACGTACGGCTACGTGGCCCCAGGTGAGAATCTCGGTCTTTATAAAATCTGTCACTTTATTACTAGTATTTATGTTATCTCGGGTTCTCAACAGATTGGTATTCAAATTGGTTCTTTTTAATTTGCAGAATATTTGACGAGGCAGAGAGTAAGCGAGAAGATCGATGTCTACAGTTTCGGTGTGATTCTTCTTGAGCTGACAACCGGCAAGGTCGCTTTGGAACGTGGGGCTGATATCACCTTGGCGGGATGGGCTCGGCAGCAGCGTCTGTTGAACGAGGACGTCATCGACCAGCGTCTCCATGACCCGCCTTGCAACTTGCCTAAGATCGTAACGGTGTTCAAGCTTGGAGTGTACTGCACCTGTGAAGACCCGCTGGCCAGGCCTACCATGAAGGAGGTCCTGTACCAACTCGAACGGGTCAACACCGCAGCGGCCGCAGAGACAGAGGCGGCACCTTGACGTCCCTGTGATTTTTCTTTTTTAGGTCCTCAATTTTTTTTCCTTCAATGATTTTTAAAAATCTGTGTGTGTGTGTGGTGGGGGGTGGGGGGCATGTTAGCTCTATTAAGCTTGGACGGCTTTGTGTGCGGATAACACTACAGTAACAGTCGTCGGGCCGCCTGTGCGTGAATGTCTATGCATAAACTTCCATCACTTGGTGTGTTTTGTGTTTCACCGGTCCGCCAATAGTAGCCATATAACCAACTATACATTCTAGTATTTGCTATAGTAGGTTCATAATGTTTTTTGCAACAAAATCAAAATAATATAAATTAGGAATTCTTAGTTACAGCACGTTCTTACCCCTTGCAACCGCTGCCTCCAGTCACCGGACGCCACAACGGGCGGTGCTGCCTCCGCTCCCTCGCATGGAATCTTATGCTCGGGTTCATCTGTCCGAAGGCCGAGGCGCGGAGAGTGGGAGCTAGAGGCGGTCCTATAGGAGGGACGACAATGGGTGGCCGCCGTGGAGGAACGACTTGACTCGTGGCATGTACGAGAACTAGATTTAGGGGTGCGTCTTGGCGCACGATCCCGTAAAAATTTAAACCAATTAGCGCTAATAAATGAGCAAAAAATAAATACGTTAAACTGAAAGCGAGTTGTAGTGTGTATGAATACATCACAACAGAGAATTGAGGACACCGATCCAAAATGTACATACAACAACCGTGTATGATCTAAAAATGAAGCCCATGACTGGATCTGAGGTGACGGTCTCAGAGATGAACTAACCCATGGAGCATAGATCCGGTGCGAGCTACTGAATTGTAGGGCTCAAGCATAAATCTATCTTAACTTGTATTTCGGCTGGTGAAAAGAATACCAGCTACGAAGAAGTACCTGACCAACAGACTATGGAATGCTGGCAAGATCAGATGTCGCCTCTTCCTCAAAATTCGCCCTAAGCAAAGCCAACAGGCAACTTAATTCTTGACGCATGCCATGCCTACAATCTTCAATTCTCCGTTGAAAACAGTAGAAAAGTATCTTGCTACGCATTTTCATTTTCATTTTCATTATACAGAAAGTCCCAAGATTTCCTATCTGCCTGCACGACAAAAAGACATATCTTACCCCGGCTACAACTGTAGCAATGCTAGCATTTAACAAACCCTTCGAGATTGTAAAACGAAGAGATATTTCTGGACCGTAAAAGGACACTGCTTACCTCAACCAAGTTACCAAGATATGGGATAAGATCAGTAAACATTCAATAAACCCATTTCACTTTCAGTAGTTTTTCAATTTTACATCATCCTATACAACTGGTGCTACCCAAGAAATTACTGGCGCAATAGGGAAGCAGATTCTGAACCAAGCAAAAACACCACTTCTTGAACTGGGACCATCATCACCTCTGTAAGAGCATGAGAAGGAGAAAAAACATGTTACCAGATACAAGTTGGTGACCATCATTACTCCTATAACTGCACGATTTTGTGTTGCAAAAAACACAATCTTAAATCTTTAAATGGTAATCATCATTCCTCTTTCGGTGCTTGCGTGGTGGCTATTCTAAATTTAACACAATATCTTCGTTGTTCATAGTAGTGAGATTTTCTACGTCCTGCTCGCTCTTAATGTTGATATACCTTGATTTCCTTTTGCCACTAGAAATTGTTTAGCCACCCACATTTTATCACACGCTTAAAAAATATCTTAAAGACTAACTTGTCAGTTTAAATGGCATGGAAGAGTGTTAGGATATCCAAACCTGTTAATTTCTCATGCATATTCAGCATCATGTAGACGGCCAAAGTATGGATCCTATGTGTGTTGGAGTTAACCTTGTTATTTAGAGTTTCATCTTGTTTAAGTTTAGTTCATACATGTAGTTGGAGTAGGCTGCGGCAAGTACACGAAGAATAGAAGTGATCATTTGTGTACGGGCAAGCCGATGATTAGTTAATTAGCAAATAAGTGCATGCAGATTAGAGAATATACATGGAGAACGGCTTGATGGTCATGCCAAGATGTGAGCGTCGTATGGCGACGTGCGTGTAGTGGCACAGATATGTGTGTGTGCCGTTGCATTAGTTTGTAGCCTGATGATCTGCATGCAGGTCATGTTAGCAACACGCAGGAAGATTCGTTGAGTCCAAGCGGCCGAGTCGTATGGATCAGCATGCAGCAAGGAATTAGACAGTTAGTTGAGTCCTGTGTGTTCGTGCCGTTGTTGGTTAGGTGAAACTGATCGGTAAAGTTGGGAGTGACTCAAATGCGTGCGTGCGTGTGTTAGTGGTCAGTAGAGATCGGATCAAGCCGGTCAGTAGTGATATGGACCAATCTTGAAGGAGACGATGACCTTGTGTTTGATTTGAATGGTGCCATTGTCATCAAGCCACTTGACATGATAGGGACGAGGGTGCTCCATGTATGGTAACTTGAGTTTTTCACAAAGGTCGATGCTCGCAAGGTTGTGACAACTTCCTCCATCAATGATAACTTTTATAGACTTGCCATCAATTCCGGCTCGGGTTTGGAAGATGTTTAGGCGTTGGTCCTCTCTAGGAATGGAGTTGGTCGTCAAGACTTGGGCAATGACAAGTGAGGGGCTTGGATCATGTTCACATAGAAGTGTGTCCTCATCTTGCATTGCGGCATCCTTTGTGATAGCGGCTTGAGTCATAGCTTCAAATTCATCTTTACTCATAGAGTATGTTGCGCCGTTCTCATCCGTTAGCATGACTCTTGTGTTGATGCACTCATAAGACTTGTGGCCCTTTCCTCCACACTTATAGCAAACTACTTGACTTTCCGTTGTTGTGTTGGAGGAGGATGCCATAGGTGTCTTGGATTGCTTGGAGGAGCTTGGTGCTTGGTTTGTTGGCTTGGAGGGGCCACTTGAGTTGATTGAAGCGAAGTACGCCCTTTGCTTCTCGTAAGCATGTTCCTTTTGCAAGTGGCTCTCGGCCTTGGTTGCTTGGTGAAGAAGGTTCACGAGAGTCTTGTAAGGTTGGAAATCAACTATCTTGCGTATTGGACGGCTCAAACCATTGAGGAACCGTGCGATCGTTTGCTCTTCGAGCTCCTTCACATCGGCTCTCATCATAGTCATCTCCATCTCCTTATAGAACTCTTCAATTGTCTTTGTGCCTTGCTTCAAGTTTTGTAGCTTGTCGAAGAGGTCTTGGCGATAATGCTCGGGGACAAATCTTGCATACATCACATTCTTCATCTCGGTCCAAGTGGTGACCGATGGTTCTTCTTGCTTCTCACGATTGCTTTGGTAGTCTTCCCACCAAACATTGGTGTAATCCTCAAACTCAAGAGATGCCATTGCCACTTTCTTCTCTTCGGAAAAGTTGTGGACTCGGAAGATCTTGTCGACTTTGAGCTCCCATTCAAGGTATGCATCGGTGTTTTCTTCTCCTTTGAACTTGGGCATAACGAAATTGAGCTTCCCAAACTTGCCATCCTCACGCTCATGGTGGTTGTTGCGACGTTCTTGGTGCATACTTGCATCACTTGGAGGGCGTGGAGGCGGAGGAGGAGGCTCTTGATTGCCTTGAGGCTGTTGTGGTGGATGAGCTTGATGATGCTCGAAGTCTCTCCTTCGCCGTTGGTCGGCATCATTGACATTCATAGCTTGACAGTGTCGGTGGTGGTGTTATGCATGCCGGTTATTGCGTCGAGCTTGGCGTGCATCCTCATCATCATCACTTGTGTCCCATACCGGTTCTTGATTTTGTTGACGTTGCTCGTGGTGGTTATGAGGAGGATAACGACGCCTATCATTGTGGTTAGCTTCATCATGGCGTTCTCGAGGTTGGTGCACGTCGATGATTGCTTGGTGTGGTGGTGGACCATGCTCTTGTCGTTGTTGTTGAGGTTGAGGAGCATTTGGGTCCACCGCTTGAGGGCGACGATGACGAGCTTGTTTGTCCCCATTATGGTGGTGGGGTTCTCCGCGTCGGGAGTGTGACCTTGAAGACTCGCCATGTCGACTTGAAGAGTGCGTGCGGGAGGAACTTGACGAGCTTGAGCGATGACCGTGTCGGTTGCCAAGGTTGGCAATAGCTTGGTGAAGAGCTTGGAATTGAGCATGGTGCTCCTCTTGACGTTGCCGCTCACGGTACTCAAATTCTCGAAAAGTATCATCAAGACGGTGCTCAAGTCGCTCAAATTGATTGTTGAATTCTTGGCGCTGCGCCCATAGGTTGTGGCGCGTGGCAAAGCCATATTGGTTGTTTAAATTGCTATCTCCACTAGCTCCACTTGCCCTAGACATGGTGCACAAACAAACTTGATAGATATGGTGAGATTGGTGGAATGGTAATTGCTACCTTGCCTCACCGGAGTCAAAAATTGTAAAGATTGTTCTTGCCGAGAGCAAAGCGAATAGCGAGTACACAAGACACACACACAAAGGCCTATGGTGGTGGGTTAGAAAGGTGGATAGCAAATGGAACAACCAAAAGAAAAAGATATTGTCAAAAGTGGGTAAAATCCAACAAAAACAAAGTCAAAGGAAAGGGTCAAAAAGGGTGACGAGAACCTACGACTATACACACACGGTGGAGATTAATGTGGCTAGCATGACTATGAAAAATGAGCAACGAACAAAATTGGACCTAACAAAGACTAATGCTCGGTGTCGTGCCGCTTAGAGAGAGGCAGATTCGCTCAAGACAAGGTTGAGAAGCAACGGATTTGTACGCTTGCCTTGCTTTTGCTCGTACTCTTGCTTAGAAGCTTTGGACTCTCTTTAGCTATTGGTATCTTTCTTTGTTTCTTTTTCTTAGAAGCTTTTTTTTGGTACTATGGAGTCAATTTTGTTATTGCCTCTGTATCATGACTATGCAAGAGCAAGCGCACAATGCTTCAGCAAACATAAGAGGGCTACTCTCGATAGGTTGGGTAACATACACATGAAGAAGGGGGTTAACAACGGTTGTGCAAGTTATACCTTGTGGTGATGTTGTACTTGCAATCGTTGGTGTAGTGATGGTTCGAGTTCCGCGGTGTCGATGTCGAGAACGAGGTGTTGTTGGCGTTGCGGAAGCTTGTTAGTTGATAGACACTCAGGCGAAACACAAACACACAAAGGAAATTAGTCGAAAAATGAAGAGGGGTCAAAATTTTTGTTTAGGGCCGGAGACTCCGGTGTGTTGGGGCCGGAAACTCTGGTGTGGTCCGGAGACTCCGGTGTGATGGCCGGAGAGTCCGGTTTGGTTCCAGCACGACGAACAGCTCGAGTTCGTGAGCGGAAATTCGGCCCTTTAACCCTCAAATCCAGAAAATTTCGACCAAATTGGGCTGGGAAACGCAGGGCAAAGGTAGACCGAATCCAAGGACAAGTTTCTAATAGACCAAAACCACAATCAACTCACCAAATCAAGAGATCGATCCAAAAGCAATTTGGGGCTAATATTTTTGGTATTTTCGAATGTATGGTGGAATCGGTGAGCGAAGTCAAATCTGTGGCAACCAAAAGCTGCTGATACTAGTTGATATGGGATCCCTTGTGGGATTGACCCTAGGGTGGCCCGATATTCACGGATTTGAAGCGGGAAGGGAGGGGAAAACCCGATGAACAAGATGAACACAACACAAACGCAAGGTAAAGATACAAACGCACGCAAACACAACCCGATTCGATTTGCTCCCGTTGGCTCGAACAACCAATCCAATAGAATCCTCGGCGAGAGACCGTTAGGTAGAATCACCAAAGGAGAGATCGGCAAGCGGGTGATAGAATCCAAATCAAAGGAGAGAGTAGTAACCAAGTAGAATCCCAAAGGGGAGAGACCTAGCACTACTAGAATCCTTGATGAGGAGAGACCAAACACTCGAGGAGGGTCTTGACGACTCGGAGACGAACACCGAACTCCAAGGCCTTGTACAACTCATAGATTAACTATAGAGAGGGGTTCCCATCTAGGGTTAGGCACAAGCCTTCATTCATCATCAACTCTAGGGTTTCAAGGAGGGAGTGGGGGCTTATATATAGGCCAGCCACGAGCTAAGGGTAAAACAGGCATAAACAGGAAGTTCTGGGCGTTACATGGGCTAGGCCCAACCCGAGGCGCGTAGGCCCGATACACTCGGTCCAGAGATTCCGGTGTAGGGGTCCGAAGACTCCGGTCTGGACCGGAGACTCCGGTCAATCTCCGGTGTCGTCTCCGGAGGGCCTTCCCATCTGGGCGGTGGTTTGGGGTTGGTGGGAGATGGGCCGAGACTCGGTGTGGTAGACCGAGACTCGGCTTCAGCAAGAACTTCTTTGCGTCTTCTCTTCCAGGCCTATTGCTTGAGGGTCTTGGTTTCTGGGTCTTCTTGTCATCTCCTCTTGGTGTCATGGTCATGGGCCTGGGCATAGCATGGGCACTTGTCTCAAGTAGGATCCCATTCACATGATAACCAAAGGAGGGTGAGATATGGAATGAGTTCACCTTTGAGGGTATGGTTGATGTAGCATGGTGTGGGCCAATGGTGAATGCCATGTGTTGGGCTGCATCAAGTAGAGATCGGATCAAGCCGGTATGTGGCTTGACCGTGCATGCATGTTTCCCTTTAAAAAGGCTTGTAACCTGTTTGTTATCCGACAAGAGAAAAAGGAAAGCACAAGTGCGGTGCTGCAAAACAGACTCTGTGTGTTCTAGTACTCGTGTGTGTCTTCTTCTACCTCTAGTCAAAAATACTAGTGTGCGGTTGCACTAAAGAGGCAGTTATGTGACAATTCATTTATGTGTACACCATAGGGATGAATATCAAGAAAAGGCACATGATCAGTTTATTGACTCAAACTACAAACTCATGTGACTTGACCAACTATTTGACTAATAGAATAGAGTGACATATGAACAGCGATGCATTTGATCGTACTATAACGTCAACAAAAGTGGATGAGATTAAAGATGATACATGTTCAAATGTGGGCGTTTTAGGAGGTAAATCATGGAGTAGATGAAGGCAACGTAACTACTTATGTCATAGATGATATGAGTTCTTTATCTCGAGTAGATGATTCTGAATCACGTGTCATGGAAACTCAACTACATCCATGTGAATGGCTGAGCAGTAATGGTGGAGCACTAGTGGAAACGAGGCCTTTGGTTGAGGTCGAAAATAGGCTTTAACACCGGTTCTTCTATCAACCGGTGTTAAAGGAGGTGCCCGTACCAGCGTGGCCCGTGCAGCAAAAAGGAGCACCCCTTTTAACACCGATTCGTGCCTTGATCCGGTGTTAAAGGGGGGGCTATATATACCACACCGCAGCCCACCCTCTCTTCCATTTTTTCACTCTCTCATTTTGGAGCCTAGCAAGAGGGTGAGAGGTGTGCTAGTTTGTGTTTTTTTCCTATGCACAAGAGGTGTTCGGTGAAATGCCCGAGAGCTCGAAATAAGTTTTCTCGTTGCTCTTTCCTTCTCGGTCGAGGTTGTCAACTTTATCCTTTCATGTATCATTGATGTACTATATATAAATGGTTATCTCCCTATTAATTTTTGATATACTATATATTAATGCAGATGAACCGGCAGTGGATGTACGGTGACCGACGCACTTCCGAGTACATTACGGGCCTCCAAAATTTCATCGTTATGGCTAATGCAAACCGTGGTCACAATGGTTTTATGTGTTGTCCGTGTTTCACTGTCAAAACAAGAAAGACTACTCAAATACCAGAACCATTCACGCCCACCTGCTTCGATCCGGTTTCATGCCCAGCTATAATTGTTTGACCAAGCACAGAGAAAAAGGGGTTGTGATGGAAGACAACGAAGAAGAAGAGGATGATGACAACTATCATAATATGTATCCTGAATATGATGATACTGCAACGGGGGTAGATAATGAAGATCAAGAGGCAGATGGGCCCGGTGATGACGATCTTGGTCGGGCCATTCTTGATGCAAAGGAAGAATGTGGCGAAAAGGAGAAGAAGAAGCTGGAGCGGATGTTAAAGGATCACAAAACATTGTTGTACCCAACTTGCGAAGATGGCCACAAAAATCTAGATACCACTTTGGATTTGCTGCAATGGAAGGCAGAACGGGTGTGACCGACAACAGATTTTCAAAGTTGTTGGTAAAATGAAGAATCTGCTTCCAAAAATAATGAGTTGCGACAAGACATACCAAGCAAAAAGATTGTCGCCCTCTAGGATTAGACGTGCGTAAGATACATGCCTGCATTAATATATGCATCCTCTACATGTGAGAAGTACGAGAATTTGGATGCATGCCCGGTATGCCTTTGCTTCGCGTATAAGATCGATGAGACGATCCTGGCGATGTTGAGGCGAGGCCCCTAGGAAGAAGGTTCTGCCAAGGTTATGTGGTATCCTCCTATAATACCACGGTTAAAATGTCTCTTGAAATAAAGAGCATGCCAAGTTGTTGCGATGGCACATGGAAGACGTAAGAAAGACGCGATGTTGAGACACCTCGATGGGTCACAGTGGAGAAAAGTCGGCGAGTACCGGACTTCGCGCGTGACGCAAGGAACTTAAGGTTTGGTCTAAGTACAGATGGCATGAATCCTTTGGTGAGCAGTAGTCACAAAGACGGCCTGTGACTCTATGTATCTATAATCTTCCTCCTTGGTTGTGCATGAAGAGGAAGTTCATTATGATGTCAATGCTCATCCAAGGCCCGAGGCAACCCGTCAACGACATTGATGTGTACCTAAGGCCATTAGTTGAAGAACTTTTACAGCTGTGGGCCAAACCAGGTGTATGTGGGATGAGCACAAAGGGAGCCATTTGACCTCAGCGTTGCTTTTTGTAACCATCAATGATTGGCTGCTCTTAGTAACATTTCGTGACAGATAAACAAGGGATACAATGCATGCACATCTTTAGATGAGACCGAAAGTGTATATTTGGAGAAATGTAAGAAGGTTGTGTACCTAGGGTATCGCCGATTTCTTCCGAACTGGATCCAATAAGAAAGAAAGGCAAGCATTTCAAAGCGTCTGCGTAACCGGAGGAAGCCGTCCTCCGTCTGGTGAGGACGATTTGGTATGGTCAAGGACCTAGAAGTAATATTTGGAAAAGGTCTTGGCGTCTATCCATTCGAATGACGATGCGGACGCGCCCATGTGGAAGAAGCAATCTATATTTTGGGACCTACCCTATTGGAAAGTCTTAGAGGTCCGCTCTTCAATCGACATGATGCACCTGACGAACAATGTTTACGTGAACCTGCTAGGCTTCATAGGAGTGTATGGGAAGACAAAAGATACAACGAAAGCACGGCAGGACCAACAACGTTTGAAAGACTCTGAAGAGACTATGCATCCTGAGAACGAGAAGGGTAAACGATGCCACTTAACTCCTGCCAGCTACGCTCTTACCAAAGCAGAGAAGAAAAGCTTTTTTAAATGCCTGAGCAGTATCAAGGTCCCGTCTGGCTTCTCGTCGAATATATAGGGAATAATAAATATGGCAGAGAAAAAAATTCTAAAACCTGAAGTCTCATGACTGCCACGTGATTATGACACAATTGCTTCCGATTGCATTGAGGGGGCTTCTACCTGAAAATGTTCAAGTACCCATTGTGAAGCTATGTGCATTCCTCAATGCAATATCTCATAAGGTAATCGATCCAGAAAGCCTACCAGTTACGCATGATGTGGCCCAATGTCTTGTCAGCTTTGAGTTGGTGTTCCCACCATCCTTCTTCAATATTATGACGCATCTCCTGGTTCACCTAGTAGAAGAGATTGCCATTCTCGGTCCTGTATTTCTACACAATATGTTCCCCTTTGAGAGGTACATGGGAGTCTTAAAGAAATATGTTCATAACCGTGCTAGGCCAGAAGGAAGCATCTCCAAGGGCTATGTAATAGAGGAGGTCATTGAGTTCTGTGTTGATTTTATTTCTGACATTAAGGCGATTGGTGTTCCAGAATCACGGCATGAGGGGAGACTGCGTGGAAAAGGCACCCTAGGATGTAAAGCAATGATATGTAGGGATGGGAATTCTCTCAATTAAGCACACTACACGGTTTTACAAAGATCTATCTTGGTTTCCCCGTATATCAATGAACACAAGAATTTAATACGCCTCAAACACCCAGGACAGTCTGATGAATGGATTATAAGTGAACACATGGCGAGTTTTAAGGGTTGGCAAAGACTTCTCACGAATAACACCTGTTGGGATCATTTGTACTTGTTGGCGTGACACCATCTTCGATCAGACGTACTTTCCAAGGATACGAGATAAATGGGAATACATTTTACACGATAGGCCAAGATAAAAGAGCACCAACCAAAACAGTGGTGTCCGCTCGATGCAAGAGAAGACAATGGGCAAAGACCACGTATTATGGGTTCATAGAGGAGATATGGGAACTTGACTATGGACCTAATTTTAAGGTCCCCTTGTTTTGATGGAAATGGGTCAAGCTAACAGGAGGAGGGGTTGAGGTAGACAAGAAGTACGGAATGACAACAGTGGATCTCAACAATCTTATGAAGGTAGACAAGAACTTAGACGAACCATTCGTCTTAGCCAATGATGTGGCTCAGGTTTTCTATGTGAAGGACATGTCTACCAAACCGAAAAAAAGAAAAAATAAGCAAACATATACATCACACGATGAGCCAAAGCGTCACATAGTTCTTTCAGGGAAAAAGAACATCGTGGGAGTGGAGGACAAGACAGACATGTCAGAAGATTATAATAAGTTTGATGAAATTCCGCCCTTTAGAGTGAAGACTGACCCAACCATCCTGTTAAACGGTGATGATACTCCATGGTTACGGCCGACGCGATCATAAGATTGACTATATGTATTAATTGAGCCATTTTTGGCACACATATGTATCTCAACATGGAAATCAATGTCATATTTCTTACATTAAGTATATGTATTAAATGAGCCATTTTTCTTCCCCCATTTTCTTCCCTTGATTCTTCCGCCATTTCTTCTCGCCAGTTTTTCCCGCCAGTTCTTCCCTCCAGTTATCTTCCTGTCATTTCTCACTATATATATATATATATATATATATATATATATCTAGGGTTGGCCTCCATTGTCATTGCACATCTCTAGACTCATATCTGCAACCTCATCACTCTTTTCCATGGCTTTCACCATAGCACTAACCCCCAGGGAGGCTGAGGCGCTTTGAAGCCTCCCCGCTTGCCAGGTTTGTGTCCCGTCCGGCTGGATGCTGAGCGCCGGAGGCGTGCCGGTTCCTCCTATCCCTCTAGGTGTGGCGCGCCGGATGGCCATCACGAACCACTACTTCGATCTCACGCCGCAGCAGCGGAGGAATCCCAGATGGCATCCCGACTATTTCCCTTCTTGGGAAGCCTTCTTTGGGGATCGGCGTGAGAGGGCGCTCGCCAGGCACGAGGAGGACGGACCACCTCCTCCGAACTTCAACGAGGCCGACCGTCGGCTGTGGTGGCGCGGTGGGACTCTCCAGAGCGTCATGGCCTACGATAGTGTCGCTAACTCTAACCCCCTTCTGCGCTACCCTCAAGTCCAGCCCACGCGTACTCAGCCTTCAAGGTTCAATTACGGCGACCCCGACGACAACAGCGACGATGGCGGCGGCGAGTACGACGACTACAGTGGCGAGTATTACAAGTGTAGGCGGGAGCATGACTGAATCACTCCAACATTCTGAAACAAGTTCGGTCGATTGTGACATAATCTGGCCATGTATCTTAATTTTCAGTTCTTTTATGTATCTTAATTTTCAGTCGTGCTTTATATAACTTACTGTTAGTTGCATTATGTACTTTAATTCTAGTTCTATCATAATAAGAATCCAATGCAAGTTTAGCAAGGCTTAGCCCCGAGCTAAGAATCTTCATGCGAGCTACATGCATGCATGCGCGTCGGGCATGCGAGCCGGGTGACCGGCATGGCGGCATGTTCCGCTGCTGGCCCCAGCTAGAGAGCTAGGCTTGCGCGCGCGAGCAGGTGACTCGATCTGCTGGGGTTCCAAGCGGTGCTGCACCCCAAGTGGAGGCGCTGGACATCCAATCTTGTGCGCTGTCGCCACCACGGAGGTCCTCCGTCTTGTCTGCTGAACCATGCCCCGAGACGTACATGGGAAGAGGACGGAGAGGAGCGCGACCACGGCGATACATGCAGTCACGTGAGGATGCACATTGGTAGTGTTGTTTCAGTCCGGAGTTGACCGTGCCCTGCGACATGGAGATGGAGACGATGCTGGCAGGGCGGATCACATGTGACTAGCTAGATGGAGCAAGGCGATCGGTTCCATACATGCCTAGCATCGACCCATCCAGCGTGGCACCCTTGAATAGCTGCAACTTCGCCATGTCAGCAAAACCACCACGCAAAATAGCCTAAACCGAGGTGAGGGGGTTATTTGTCTGGTTTTGCAAAGTTGTGGGGATT
The DNA here is from genome assembly GCA_030063025.1 of Avena longiglumis. Classification (NCBI taxonomy): domain Eukaryota; kingdom Viridiplantae; phylum Streptophyta; class Magnoliopsida; order Poales; family Poaceae; genus Avena; species Avena longiglumis. The sequence goes on from CP125973.1 coordinate 7,336,856, forward strand.
ATATACCCCAGTTTCAACTTGAGGGGGTTCTCTGTCCCTTTTCTGAAAGTTATGGGGGTTATGTATACTTCTTTCGAGGAGGACGGGGGTGGGATAAGGACGGAGGTGGGTGGCATCCGCTACAGGGAAACACGGACGAGTTGCTGCATCCCGATCTCCTCCCCGAGCTGCTGCCGACCACAGCGACGACAAGCTTCTGCTGCTCCCCTACGACAAGCTTCTGCCGATGAGTACCTTTAAGCTTTCGTTGCTCCTCCACATCGCCATTAAGTATGAGAAGGAGTAGAGGGGTTAGGATGACGTAGAGGATAAGGTGTTGCAGAATTGTTATAAGTAGAGGGATTAGGGAATTCAGAATTGTTACAAGTAGAGGGATTGGGGATTGTAAGTAGAGGGATTAGGGATTAGCTTTGGTTGAGAGTACTGTTCTTTAAGTGTGTTCATCGATTGTTGGCACTATAATTTGCAGCGTAGTGTTCTTTAAGTGTTGGCAATGTAATTTGCATAGTAGTGTTCTTTTTCTCAAACGGTTGATTAAGTTTAACTTGGAAAGTGGCGTTATCTTGTTTGACTGAATTTGAAAAAGTTGACATTATGGCCTGTGTGCCTGTTAACTCAATATATCTCTGGCCATCCCACTTTTCTGCAACCCATTTTATGATTTTCTAAAGACCCGTCGCTGTATCCGAAATAGCATAGGGATTAAAAGGAGTTTGTCATACTTTTTCTTTTTTCTGGTTTAATCTCTGTATGTGAAAACCTCTGTTATGTTTAACAAATTTGTAGCCAATGTGCTATCTCTTGCAGAAATATTCGATACAGTAGGGCGGACACTGGGATTATTTATATTTTGAACTGTTATATTGTGATATTTGCCCACGCTGAACTGGGATACCATCCATCACTCTGATATTTCAGTATAATGTTGTACTGGTAGTTTGCTTAAATCATTTGTTGACTAACTTGCTAGCTTTCTTGTCATCATTGTTGAAGTAATGTATCAATTTGAGTGTGATGGAGTACTCCATACTCCTCGTGATGGAGTAGATCAATTTGAGTTAGCAAATAATCTGTGCATTTATACCTGTACCAATTATCCCCAGTATATAGTGTTCAGTGCTCTTAATTTGCTTGATCCATTCACATTTTATCTCTTGTCTGAGCTGTTGTTACTCTTTGTGTGTTGCAAATTCCATATTGTTACAGAGTGAGATTAACTATTGTTAAAGATGGATGCATGGTTCAGTGATTATTCCCAAGATGAATATTTACTCCATAAATATTTTCTGTTGGCTTCTCTGTTTTTATAAGTGGAGGAGTACATGAACATTTCCTTATGCGTAGGAATTAGCCCCCTATCACACCTCCCAAAAGCTGCAATTTTTTAATTCATAACTTTTAATTTTGTGCAACAGAAGTCTGGATTAACATGCACGTACTGGTACGAAATCAGATCACTCAAAAAACGCCATCAAGTTGAAATGTACTGCAGCCATCATATGCATTTTTTCTATTGTTTTTTTCTTTCATGGGGTAGGTTAAATCTTTGCATGCATGTCTCCATACACTTGTGGATAGTGTTGCGTAGGTGGGCATGCTACTACCGCTAAAAATTCCTGGGATTTCTTGCTTGTTTGCTATTCCTGGAGTACTTAAACTGCTTGCTTGTTTGGTATTCGCATAAAGTGGAGTACTCCATACTTTTCTTTGTGATGGAGTACTGAAAGTATTTTTGGTTTACTCCCTCTATATTTTTCCAATTGAGTTGAACTAGCAAAAATGCCCGTGCGTTGCTACAGATTTATCTTTACTCGTTCACGGCGAGAAAAGACTACTCCAAAATGACTTAAGTAGTTCCCAGATTTTGCTTTTTTTGAGAAAACTGAATAAGAAGAGGTGGTCAAGTTTACTGTGCGGAATGATACACATCCTTGGTTCAACTGAACCCCTAATGAATTAATATACTAAGGGAGTAAGTGGAGTAACTTGATTAATCTTACACATGTTTTCTGCTTAATTCTGTATATGCTCACACAATTTAACTTGTGATAATATAGAAATAGACCTCCAACAATAATAATCTAAAAATACAAATGAGAAGTTCCTGATTCAATTCAAAGATTTGACATAGTATTTGCATTACCTTCTTAAACCTATTTTGAGTAAATAATGATCCAGTTGATCCTCGTCTCCATATTTTGGCAAATGCCTGAAAGAAATGACCAATTGGCTGATCTAATGGGCGTTAATCATTTGCAGTCCAAGCTAAACTATGTTCCCCGTGCAAATATTATGTCTCTATTATGTATCGCGTGTGCATGTAGCTGAATCCACAAATCAACCATGGAGAGCCTACGGGAAAACATTCAGACAAGAAAATAACCGAACCAAACTAAACGAGTCTGATACTCTGATGAAGAAATCGAGAAGAAAGCCTCCTCCTCTCTGCTCTATTTCCCTCGCTGCCTCTCCCTTGCGCCCCACAGCAGTGCATGCATGTGACTTGCGCCACCGAGTTGTGGTCAAGATGCGGCGGCCCTGTGTTTGTGCTCTTCCCCGCCTATGGAGTGACATGGGGAAGGGGTCGTCATTGTTTCTTCTTCCGATTCCTCCTCCTGGCCCTCCTCTCGTCCCGCTCTGGCTCCCACCGCCGAGCCCAGGTACAGAAGCGTCGTCGATGTAGTTGGTGGATCGCCTCCCACTCCAAACAGTTAGCAAGGTCCTCCTCGAGGCAGTCTTCAGGCGTGGGTACAGGGTTGCGGAATCCGGAGATGCGGGTGCAAGAACACAGGCACCGGCCGACGGATGGGGTAACGGGATGAGTGCTGGCACCTTCCGACGGTGGGGAAACGGAGGCGCGCAGGGCGGCGGCGGCTCCAATGGGAGGAGATCGAGGCCCGAGGGTGTGGCGGCGTCCGTCCGGCGGAGAGAGAAAAAGATTAACGAGCAAGCGGACCTGGGAAGGAGAAAGAACGAACACGTACTCTGGATTTGGCGGTGGCATGGCCTGTAACTATGCATAGAGAAATAGGGGTAAAATGGTCCAAAACGATTAAACCAAAGAAACAGTTTTGTTTTTATTAGTACGTATAGATATAGATTTCAGTCTAAACAGAAAAATGCTGTCCTGGTGCTCCATATTGTGTTACGCCCAATATTCTCCTGGTACTCCATATTATGATACACATAATATTGTGCAAGATATTATGCTTGTACTTGTACTTGCATTATTTTAGTTGCTACCACCCAAGTAGATGCTGGAATAAATTCCACGCCCATTATGCAAGAAGCAACGTATTTGCCATCACCCATACCGGAATCAATTCCTTCTACGCTTTTGTCCTTCATAAATATGATCCCACTAGTCCCGTTTCCCACCCAAAGAGAACAACAAAAGGCTTGTCATTCTACACTCATAGCCCACTCCCTCTTTGTTGCAAAGAAGCTCAGCGTCTCCTTTGCTCACAGCACGAAACATGAGAAAAGAAAAAAAATGCCCCACACACTTCTCTTCCTCCTCCTTAGCGCCCTTCTTCAAACAAGCGGATCAAGACATATTGTTACTCTTTGTGTGCTGTTGTTACTCTTTGTGTGCTGCAAATTCCATATTGTTAGAGTCTGAGATTAACTATTGTTATAGATGTATGCATGGTTCAGTGATTATTCCCAAGATGAATATTTACTCCATAAATATTTTCTGTTGGCTTCTCTGTTTTTATAAGTTTTTATAAGTGGAGGAGTACATGAACATTTTCCTTATGCGTAGGAATTAGCCCGCTATCACACCTCCCAAAAGCTGCATTTTTTTTAATTCATTACTTTTAATTTTGTGCAGCAGAAGTCTCGGATTAACATGCACGTACTGGTATGAAATCAGATCACTCAAAACAACATCAAGTTGACATGTACTGCAGCCATCATATGCATTTTTTCTATTGTTCTTTTTTTTCATGGGGTAGGTTAAATCTTTGCATGCATGTCTCCATACACTTGTGGATAGTGTTGCGTAGGTGGGCATGCTACTACCGCTAAGAATTCCTGGGATTTCTTGTTTGTTTGCTATTCCTGGAGTACTTAAACTGCTTGCTTGTTTGGTATTCGCATAAAGTGGAGTACTCCATACTTTTCTTTGTGATGGAGTACTGAAAGTTTTTTTTGGATTACTCCCTATTTTCCTATTGATCTGAATTTCAGTCTAAACAGAAAAATGTTGTCCTGGTACTCCATATTGTGTTAGGCCCAATATTCTCCTGGTACTCCATATTGTGTTAGGCATAATATTGTCCGAGATATTGTGCTTGTGCTTGTACTTGTACTTGCATTATTTTATATGCTATCACCCAGGTAGATGTCAGAATAAATTCCACACCCATTATGCATGTGAGAATAAATTCCATGCCCATTATGCATGTTGGAATAAATTCCACGCCCATTATGCATGAAGCAACGCATCTGCCATCACCCATACTGGAATCAATTCCTTCTGCACTTTTGTACTTTATAAATATGATCCCACTAGTCATTCTACACTCACAACCCACTCCCTCTTTGTTGCAAAGAAGCTCAGCTTCTTCTTTGCACACAGCCACGAAACATGAGAAACGAAAAAAATGCCCCACACACTTCTCTTCTCCTCCTTAGCGCCCTTCTCCAAACAGGCGGATCAAGCCCCTTCACCACCGACTACGAGATACTCGTAGCTATCAAGACGGAGTGGGGCAAACCCCCACAGCTTGCTTCCTAGAAATCCACCGACTACTGCAGCTGGACAAGCGTGAACTGCACGTTCGACGAAGTCGTTACCGGTCCCTCCTTCAAGAAATCTGAACCTCGCCGGCGGCATGCCCGCATCTCTGTGTGTGCCCGCATCTTTAGCCCACACACAGATGTGGGCACGCTGCCGGTGAGGTTCAGATTCTTGAAGGAGAGACTGATAACGACTCCGCCGGCCGTGCAGCTCACGCCTGTCACTCCTGGATTTCGTCAAGCTCAAAATAGTGATATTCCTCTTGAAGTGTAGTCGGCGGAGGAAAGGAGGGTCTTGTAGTCGGTGGATGCTCTTATCTGGAGTTGCTGAGACGGTTGGTTATTGACATATAGAAAGTTCATGTGCGATGAAGCCATACTTATGTTTCAGATTGTTCAATTGCTAGACATACTTATGTTGATTCTCTTGCCAATGTGCCAGAAGCATCCTAGGTCACTAATCACCGATGGGAACTATGCCTAGTGAGTTTAACAACCATAAGAAGTTTGTTGGGCATCATCTGATCTTGTTCTATGACTTGTCCAAACTTGATTAGCTTTCTTGTTTATATTAGTATTGTTAATGTCTATTTAGCCTTCACTTGAGCTTTGCTCAAACTGTAACATGGAACTTCTTAATATTCCAATGGTACTAATTCACTGTTGATAATCACTTCATTACTATCATTTGTAAGTCCATTAAACTAGCTGGCTTTGCTCTATCTTAGTGCTCTTAATTTTATTGCCTCTTTAGCAAAGCTGATGAACCAAGTGCTTCTGGTGATTCAAGATGGGAATGGGCCGGGTCGGCCCGCTGGGTCACTGACCCGGGCCAAAATTTTGGGGCCATTGGGGCGGACGGGCGACCCTGTGCACTGTTTGGGCCAACGGAGCCGGCATTGACCGACCAACTGGGTCGAGGAGGTCGACCTGATTTCCCCTCGTTGCACAGCTCGGCAGAGCACGCGAGCAGCTAACAGCTCTGCCGCTTTCCCTAGGCGCCGCCCCCACCGCCGTCCCACTCCGCCCCCAGCCCCGCCCATCTCTGCCGCCGTAGGGCGGCGTCCTGGTCTCCTTCCTGTTCTTGGTTGACGTCCCACTCCTGGAGTGATTCCGGTCGTCGTCTCGGCCGCCGCACGGCTCGGCAGTCTCGGTGGCTCGTCCTGCTACAGGATCTTGCTCCCTCCGTCCGTCTTCCTCCCCTTCCCAGCGGTTAGTGCTCCAAACCGTCTCGATCTAATGCAGCGCAAGTTTCTTGGTTAGGTATTGTCCTTTTTGAGTTCTTGGTTAGTGCTCTAGTTGTTAGTAGATTTCTAGGTATCTTGGAATTTGGGAGGAACATTCGTTTAGAGTCTACAGAAGGTAAAAGGGACTCGAAAGTACAGAAGGCACACAGCAGCCGACAACGGTTATGTTTAGCAAAACCTTCAGTAAATCACTATCCATTTATATAAGCTCATTCCGTTGCAACGATGATGACCCAAAAAATTCCATTTCTTTGATTCGCAAGAAAGGAAATTGTACCTGTCGTTGAGACATTTGGTAAATTGAGCACAACATCCATATCAGTAAATGTTTTTTAACTGGATTATGACATTTGGTATAGCAGCTTTGATATGCTGACGATATGCCATTTGAAGTGTCATTCGATTTTAGTTTTAGGGGCAGTCAGCATGTTATATGTCCGTAAGTAGGAGTACTTCTATACTCTAACTGTTGTGGCGTCAATAGTATAGATGGTAGCAGTTGGCAATAGTAGCTTCCATAATTAGAGTCCAGGTCAATTACTAGCAGTCTAGCCGGATTAAATAGGGCAATACTATGAGTTATTTGGTGTCAGAGTCAGAGCAGAGTCCTAGTTGAATACTACTAGTCCTAGTAGGTTTGCATCAGGCTTCCTGGTGTTGGTCCTCCTATAAGAGGATGTGTATCCCGTGTGTTTTGGGTCAGGCAGTAATAAACCCTAATCTTCGTATTGCTAATCCCTACCTCTCTAGTTTCTCTCGTCTACCCCTGTTATCTTCTCAACACGCTGGTCACGGCACCAAACCGCAGGCGACGCTCTCTAATAGAGGCGTTCACAACACTAACGCTTTGTTTGGATGCACAGAATTGAATTCAGGAAATGATTTAGGTGAGAAATCCTGCCTGGAATGGAAATGGCTACCAATTCAAATTCTGTTGTTTGGTGGCTTAGAATTTGTTGTTGAAATCAGAGGGCGGTACCAAATTCCAAATCCTGTTTGGATGTGTATACCATGGAATTGGATGCTTTCTTGCCGTAGAACAATATATACTTATATACTCGTATATACAATAATGGAACTATATGTTACATGTACATCTATTTCAATGTACACATATGCCTCTCCTGATATGTTATGGAATTATAATTTACTTTTCCGAACTGTGAGCTAAGATCATCACAAAACTACTATAGTTGCCCAATAAGAACACTAGAATAAATACACACGAAAAAACATGGAATCATCGTAACATTGCAGTTATGTCTTACCAATGACCACAAGCACTCAAGCACAGCAAGAAAAATTCAGTGGACAGATAAACTGAATTGGACATAATTAACTATACCTAAGCTTAACAGCAAGCGTGAATATTGCATCCTATTGACAAAACACTGTTGCTTATATCATATACAATGGCAAAATTTTCAATGATAAGATTGCTCCTTAGTGGGTTTGCTTGTTGCTCATGTGTTCGGAAAAAAAGTGGGAACGCCAAGTATCAGCTTTCAACGGTAAACTCCACCGCACTCATACACATTAGCTAGCACAAACTACAAGGTCAATGATTCTTCTTCAGAGATTACAGAGCATCAACTAGCTATAAAGCAGGATCATGACTACACAACCGTGTGATGGATTGCTCTCAAAAAACAACCGAGTGATGGCGGGGATGTTGGCGCCATGCAAATCATTCTTCAGTAGTGCTGCTGCGTAAATGTCAGGTCTTCAAAGCAATTGACGGAATATTTGGTACAGAGCGGCACCGCCGTTCGCACGTCCGCCGCCGCCATTGTTCCTCCCGCCGCCGGTCTGCCTGTCCCCACGATTTAGGGTTCGGGCGGGGAGGGGGTGGCCAGGGGTAGGCCATGGACGGGGCTCGCGGCCAGGGGGAGATGGAACGGAGGGTTGGCCATGGTGGAGATGGAAGGAAGGGGCAGCCATGGACGGGGCTCGCTGGGAAGGAGAGCTACCTGTGCCGCCGCCGCGGGTGTCCAGGTCGCGAGCGAGGGAGGACTACAGCAAAAGTACCGCTTCGCAATTTCTGTGCGATTCCGAGGTCCAGACCTCTGAATTGAACCACGAGGTTTCACGAGCGACCAGCCCCGCGCGGAATTGGTATCAATTTCCATGGGTTAATTTCTAGCACATGCAAACGCCAGAATTAGAGACCCGAATTCCAATTTCCTGATTCCTGGCCCAATTCAGTGCAACCAAACACGGTGTAACAGATATTGAGTTCTTTGAACTAAGTATTTATCTCTGATCGGTGGGCAATTTTGATATCCTCTAGTCCGTAAGTAGGTGACCAAGGCAAGGCATGCGCACCTTCATATCTTCTAGTAATTTTTTATCATGCTCTGCCTTGTGACACTCAGTGATGTAGTCAGTGACAGAAAAATCAGAAAAAGAACATGTCCTCTTAACGGCATTTTTATCGGCATTCATTCTGTCTTAAATACGACCTCAAAGTCCCTGTACTGAATTATGTCGGTTTATCTCTTTACTGTACATGTGCCAAGATACTTATTTCTGAAAATTTCTGTACAAAGCTTGCTGTCTCTCTTTGGATTCAGATAGATGACATATCTCAAATAGAACAGATTTAGGAAGAGGGACAGAGGGTAGCTGAGTAAGGGGGTAGCGGAGACAAGCAATGTTGTTCTACGGTGTCTTGTTGGTATACTCGCTATGAAAATTGTAGGCCTACGTGCTTCTGCAAATTTAGTTGTTGTGGGTGCACTACTTGTTTGGTTGTTGCTACTGAAAATTGCACTACTTGTTGTCTTGTTGGCATTCAGTTACACATTTGATGTCTCTTTTCAGTTCCTTTCCTGACTCATTTCTCCGATATAGATGATGAGGGATGTACAAGTAACCTCCAGTAGATGATGAAGCAATCATTGATGAAATGAGAGTGAAATCACTGATTTGTGAAGTCCGTAGCTGTTTTGTGGTTCCCGAAACATGTAAATCACTGATTTGTGGCTCGTTTGTAACCTTGTTAAATTATCGTATCTGGTTAGGCAACATTTTTTTTCTTCTGGTAATACTATGTATAGACAATTTTCTTTGTCAGTGTATCTGAGAAATGTATATTCACTGAATTTTGGGTCGGCCCTGGGGTACCCAATGGGTCAGTGAGGCCGCAACATTTCTTGGAATGGGTCGACCCATGGCCCCCTGAAATTGGCCATGGGGCCAGGCCTGGGCTGGCCCATTCCCATCTTGACTGGTGATTGACTGGCAATGACAAGTCGGAAGTCAGCTAGAAGAATTCAAATACCACAACACATGCACGGCTGAAAGGATTAAATGTGTAGGAAGGAAGGGGCCAAGAGGGTGAACTGTTTTCTAGGGTCTCCTGCTGTATCTGTAGGCTGAGCAGCCATCAGCCATTCTATCCATATTTGCCGAGAACTTGAACAGCTTTTGTGTTAGCTTTTCCCTCGCTAGTTCTGATGTCTTTTAATCTGGTGCATCAGATATGTCCCATTTTAGTTGCTGATGTTGTTATAGTTGTGGCCTTGCAAATTGATGTGGTAATGTAGTATTGAATTTGTGAGTCCATCAATTCATGTTCTTGTCTGGCATGTACTCTACAACAGAAAAATACTATGTGCAACGGAAGGGCTTTGTTGGATTCAGTTCTATTTCTTTTCTGGCACTTGAACCACCAGGAACCAGGAATATTATAGACATAGGTTACAAACAAACATACAAGAGATAGGTTTACACAGCTCTACTACCACTGCCTCGAGATCAACTTAAACTAGGAAAGCATTTCAGCAGGTGCACAAAGACATCGCGACTGTACAGAACACAACACTGTACCAGAAGGATTTCACAGAATCAAGTGTGGTGAGTGGAGAAGGTTGATAGATTGATAACATGTACTACCCAATAAGTATTTGTTAATGCAAGCATTACATTTAGCCAATATCTGCTGAAAGAAACATCACTCTTGATTTCTTTTATGGAAACATTACAGAAACAGTTAGGCAGGAGCGCAAAACCATAAAACTGAAGCTCAGTAATGCTAAGTGTTGATGATGATAGCATACACTATCAGCACAGGTCTTCCCCGGCTCCCCGCAGTTCAGATTGATTCATCCCTAACAGCAAAATGCATATATCAGTAAGAAAGGAATTCAACGAAATTCTGCCATGACTTCAGGAGAGATGAACATATATGCTCAAGCTTACATTTTGTGTCCATCCAGCTCTAGAGATTTCATGGCAACCTCTTCTGACTGAAATGAAGTGAAAAAAAAAACCAGCCTGTTGCCACTGTACAAGTAACACATATTTCAGTAACAAAGGGATTAACCTTCATGATGCCGCGAGTTCAAGAGAAATTAAATGATATACTCAGACTTACATTTTGTGTCCATCCAGCTCCAGAGGTTTCATGTCAACCTCCTCTGACTGAAATGTAGGAGTAAAATAAAATCAGCCTTGTCCAATCAAACTAGAAAGCAAAGACAGTTATAAGCTTCAGCTTCTATATTTCTTCAGTTTTGTCGGTAATTTTCAGGCACAGCAGCCATAGCATATTTGCTACCGAACATAATCAGATCCACTAATTCTTAAATTCAGAAGAGTGCTCCAGTATACAAAATGGGAGATATATTACTGTATTTCTTTGTACAATTCCTGATGGCACACAGCCGAAATCGGCAACATAACTATGATATTGGGAAAAAGAAGAAGGAATGTCACCTCATCAGGATGATTTGAGTCTGCACCGGCCTCCAACAAGCACGCAGAGGAGCACCGGGAAGGACTAAGGCCGGAGATGCAGAACAGGAGACCGTCGCCGGCATCATCCCCATTCATAGCAGCTCTACCAAACCGTCTACGGCATCCTTCTCCATTCGCAGCGGCACCGACAGAAGCAAGGCCGGCGACCGCCTCTCTGCGGCACCCACGCAGCCAAGGTGGAAGGCGGTTACGGCGGGGCCGGTCTTGGCGTCACCACCACCGCTTCCAGCATCGGAGACGTGGAGGACAACGAGCGTGACATAGTGCCCTGCACTCCCGCGCATGAAGTCCTCCGTGGTGGCAAGCCAGTAGAGGCGCTCAACCTTGTCGACGCCCGGGTGATGGACCACCACGGCCGCTGCATCTTCCGCTTGGCAGTTCCCCATTTCAGGTCAAGAGCGTCTGCCTCCTTACCAATTCGTTGCTCCTAGAAGGGACTCACGGAAGAAGCGGGAGCGCGAGTGCGCTCTCGTCGACAAGGTACACTGGAACGCGGCGGCGACGTGAGGGAGGCGACGGAGGCCGGAGGCGGCTTCATCGGCAGGATTCCTGGACAAGCTCGATTTAGGTTTAGGAAAAAAAAAATCGTGAACTATAGCACAGTCAGAGCTATTTGGACTTTCTGGGCTGGTCAAGGCCTTTCGAGCCGAGGCTATCTACGGCCTGTGTACGGGATTTTCCTTTGCGGTGCCGATTTTCCGGACTAGTATAAATTATACTAGTCACGTTTTTTACATTAGACCAAAATAGAAGAATGTAATTCATTCGAGGGTACCACAAAATACCTCACATTTTTGTACCACCAAAAAACGTATCCAATAGTTTAGATAGCGGCGAAAAGGCTATAGAAATGGATACGGCTGAGATGGAGTTAATAGTAGTATGTATCTTTATCGCTATTGTTTTAAAGTCTTATGTGCAAACTCTTTTCTTGCAGTTGTAGTTTTAGCACATGCTATTGTTATACATATGAGGCTAGATTTCAAATCTCTGCCAAAACGGACTGGAGTATTGAAAATACCAATGCGTTCTACTACAGCAAGTTGATTTTGGTTCATATGTGACATAACCCTAGAAAACCCGGTTCATATGCTCGTCAAGAAAAATGGTTCTCTCCTTTGCTAATGCTTACTCACACTTAGCTTTCAGTGATATGACCGAATCATCGGCAAAGAACGGATGTGTAAGTCTAGGTGCTCCAATGCAGATACTTAACCCACTCAAACTCGTCCGACTTTTAGCTTGCCTCGACGACGTGGCCACTCCTTCCGCACAAATGACAAATAGATAGTGTGACAACGGATCTCCCTGATGAAGACCCCTAGTTGGTTTTTTTCGTGGCCCTCCCATTGACCTTAATTCGATAAGTAACCATTGTCACATAGCGCATCACTACATCAATCCAACTGTGATAGAAGCCCATCTTAATAGGCTTCGCTCATGTCGCCCTTGACAGCCACATAACTCTCTTCCCCTTCCTAATATTCTTTAGAAAATGTGTCGATTCATATGCCAATAGTACACTGTCTATAATTAAACACCCGGTAACAAAAGCACTCTGATTATCAGATATGATATCAGGAAGTCTAATCTTGAGCCTATTCGTGAGCACCTTAGAGACTGTAGGGGTTCGTAGCATGGAAAACAAAAAAATTCTACCGTATACAAACAAACAAGCCAAGATCTATCTACTAGATTATAGCAAAGAGTCGATAGAATAACTCACCCTCGAATATTCCAAAGTGTTTAACGAGAGCAGATTCTCGTGGGTGATGTAGTCGTTATCTTGCCGATCTCAAGATCGTGTAGACGATCCTTCCGGCGCCGCGTTCCGGCAGCGCTCCCGCAGTCGGTCACACGTTCGATACTCGATGAAGACCTTCATCTCTCTTGTTCCAGCAGGCAGCGGAGGTTGTAGCACTCTCCTCGCGATTCCGGCAACACGACGACGTGGTACAGGAAGTAGAGGGGAGATCTCGCAGGGCTTCGCCTTAAGCCGAAGCGAGTATGGTGGACTATGAGAGAGGCCTTGGCAATCTAGGGTTTAGAGGCACCAAGTAGAGAAGGCTAGGCCGGCGGCTAGGGCAAGGAGAAGCCCCAACTCGGCGGCTTGGGAGAAAACCCTAGGGCGGTGGCGGCTGCAGGAGGGCCGACGGCTAGGGTTAGGGTTTTGGTGGGGCAAGGTGTGTGTCTAGAGGGGCAGCCTTGCCCCTCCTTTTATAGGTGGGAGGGCGCGGCCAAGGGGGAGGGAGTCCTCCCCCAAGTCGGCCTCCTTGGCCGGCGGTGGAGGGACGAGGACTTCCTCCCCAATTAGGTTTCCTACTCTCCCTCCACCAAGCAAACTTGTCGTTTGACTTTTCAAATTGGCGTTTGACTTTTCAAACTAGGATTTGATTTATCCCTTTATTTTGCTCATCGGTGACACCTAGTACATGATGCAACCATTCGACATTGTTATGACACATTCATGTACCCTTCCCCTCCAGAGTGCCGGACCTTTCTGAACCTTCTAGAACATTCCCGATGAAATCACCGGAATCATTCCCCAACTCCGAAACAGGACTTTCCTTATATGAATCTTATTATCCGGACCATTCCGGGTCTCCTCGTGATATCCCGAATCCCATCCGAGACTCCGAACAACATTCGGTCTCTTACTCATCATTCCATAACTACTCAACAACATCGAATCCTTAAGTGTGTCTCCCTACGGTTCGTGAATTATGCGGACATGATCGAGACACTTCTCCAAACAATAACCAATAGAGGAATCTGGAAATTCATATGGCTCCCACATATTTATACGATTACTTTGCGATTGAATGAATCACTTACATACGATACCAATTTCCTTTTGTCTCATGATAGTTTACTTATCCGAGGTTTTGATCGTCGGTATCTCTGCATACCTAGTTCAACCTCGTTACCGATAAGTACTCTTTTGTCGTTCCCGTGGTATGTGATCCCTTGTGAGCCAGTCACATGCTTGCAAGCTAATTGGATGACATTCCACCGAGAGGGCCCAGAGTATATCTATCCGTCATATGGATGGACAAATCGCACTCTTGATTCATGTGTCTCAACCCATACTTTCCGAACACTCAATGCCACCTTTATAGCCACCCAGTTACGGTGTGGTGTTTGATGTAATCAAAGCATCCTTCTGGTGATGGTGATAAGCATGATCTCATGGTCGAATGAATTAGGTTACTATGTATCAGAAAGCATATAGCAATTGAACTATTGAAATGACTTGATCTTTATGCTACGCTTATCTATAGGAGTATGTCCATCATACCATTCTCCTAATGATATGATCTTGTTGTTAATAACATCTCAATGTTCATGATAGGGAAACCACAATCATTTATTAACCAACAAGCTAGTATTATGAAGAGGCTTTACTAGGGACTCTAATTTAGTTTACAAATCACACAAGTATTAATGTTTCGTTGTTAATACTATTATAGCATGAATGTAAACATTTATAATAAACACAAAGATATAATAATAACTATATTTATTATTGCCTCTAGGGTATATCTCCAACAGAGACAAGCTTGTAGAGTAACAAAGACTAATAGGTCATAGATCTTTAATTCTTGATAGATCTTTCATCTTTGGAACGAGAACAACATAAGTGTCATTCCATCCCTCTAGCATAACTCCTCATTGCAACACATATAGAACCTCTTCCACAATTGTGTCCGGTGTCCCCCACTATGTGCAAATACTTATTGTAGACATAGAGTTCACATTGTAATCACAAACTTGTAACCTCTTTGGCTACGGATCCAGGACCCAGCCTCTTATATAAAGGTCACGAGGACCCGACGGAGAGGGCACCTTAGTTTTTTCTAGCAATCCGCCGTGAGCTAGATCGCAACTAACGAATTGGCAACTTTGTAACCAAGCTTTCCCTATAATCAGACTATATAGAATTTCTTATTTGTCTGATCATCCGACGAAATCCCCAATACTCCCTTTTCCACGAAACCCTAAGTCCATAAGAATGGACATTGTCGAGGTTACCCCTCGTGACATACGGTGCTATAACTGTATCAAGAGAAAACACTGATACAAGTATGGTATGCAAACAAACCATGACCCTAGTAGCCTCTATTCAACTAGTTCGTTGGGCAATTGATGATCAAGGTTTCCTGATTATGGTGCATTTATGGCAGTTGACAACAGAGTTATGTCATTGAGAATGACTTGATGGACATTACCCACATAAGAATTACAATGTGATTTAGTCACATGATTTATCGTTGTAATAATTAGAAACAAATTAACCTTCTCCTTAGACTATGAGATCATATTAATCACTGTGTCCTGAGGAAGCTTTGATCTCATCAAACGTCATATCCGTAACTGGATGACAATAACAGTATATGTTAGGTTCCCTTTCGATTTCCCTTACGGGCCCCTTTTCCCTAGGGGATTTGGCCCATTAGTGAAATACCTTTCAAATTAGATTTTAATATTATATTTAATATTAATTACATTAATTAATATGTAAATACATATGAAAAGTCCCTTTTGACCTGAAACACCTTTTGGTTTCCTCCAAATGAATTCAGAATCTCCTGAAATAATTTTGGCTCTCTCACGGAACTTTTCCAGTTTCCTTTCCTCTTTTATCTAGTGATTCCTATACTTCTAGAACGGTCTCCTAGCATCATCATTCCCTTAATGATCAATAGCAGGACCGGGATGTCCATAATGACCCATGTGCACTCCACAATGTAAGGTAGTTCGAGCCAAGAAATGTTAAGTCCAATTCCCTTTGTTACTTGCGATACGACTTGTCCGAGATCTAATCATTGGTATAATATACCTTGTTAAATCTCGTTACCGACAAGTCATGTTTTACTTGTTCCCGTGATATTGCATCCTCGTGACCTAGTAACATGTTGTCGACATTATGGATGTAATATCATCAAGTAGGTCATGTGTATCTTCCCATCACGCGAGCGAATAAATCCGATCTGGATACATAGGCCTCAAAAGTTCCTCTGAAATACCCAACATACATCGTTATTGTCACCTAGTTATGTACATAACGTTTGATGTAGTCAAAGGAGCCTCGGAAGAAAATGATTAATATGATATCATGGTGTAATGATAAGGAGGCTACGCTTCTAACTTTTGCAACAATCAACCTTGTGACTTGATCGTATCGAAATCTTTGGGTAATGTCCAGCACAACATTCACTAATGATATGACCTTGTTGTCAGTTGGCATTATCGTAAGTCCATATCGGGAAACCTCAATCATGAGTTGCCCAACGAACTAGTATAAATAGAGGCTACTAGGGACTTGGTTTGTTTCATACCACACATATATCAATATTTCCACTTGATATAGTTACAACAAAATATGAAACTATTACGAATCAATTAAGATATGATAATAAAATCCATTTATTATTTTCCTCTAGGGAATATCTCCTTCACATACCGGTACCGCTATTGATCATTGATTGGATCATGTATGTGATATTTCCTAACCATAGGGTAACACACCTAAGGGTCCGATGACGTTCTAAGATCATTATGGAAGTGAAGGGATCACCGATGATAAAGAGAGAATCGGAATCGTTCCAAAGAAAAAGGTATCATCGGAATAGTTCCGAAGAGGATCTGAATATGTTCGGAAGAAGAAATAAGCCGAAAAGGGTTTAGATTAATAGAGATTTAAATATGCATTTGTATATGTTAATTATGATTTAATATATTAAATAAATATTAATAATCTTTGTCATACTTTTACATTTTTCTAGCATACCCATGTTACCTGCATAGAGGAGCCTAACATTTGGGACCCAACAACGTTGCCAAGGTCAAAACAGCGAACCTAACCGAAAAAATCCACTATACACACGTTTTATTTACAGAGAGGCTGACATGTGGGATCCAATAATGAGTTCTTATACAGGGGTTGCATCGATCAACATTGTCAAGTTCGAAACCAGGAGGCGCGAGAAAATAAAAAAGTCTAGCATACACACGTTTCCTACACACATGAGGCTGACATCTAGGACCAAACACCATTACCAAAGTCAAAACATCGGACACAACCAAAAAAATCCATTATACAAACGTTTTATTTATAGAGAGGCTGATATGTGGGACCCATCAGTGATAACTTATAAAGGTGCTACATCAAGCAACGTTGCCAAGTTTAAAACATGGAGACATGAGCGATGAAAAAAGTCTAGCATGCACACATTTCCAGTATACATGTTTTTCCTGCATAGAGGGGCTGACATCTAGGACCCAACACCATTGCCAATGTCAAAATAGTGGACACGGCCGAAAAAAGTCTATCATACACACGTTTCATTTACATAGAGGTTGATATGTGGGACCCAACAACGAGACCTTATACAGATGTTGCATCAAGCAATGTTGACAAGTTTGAAATAGGAATACATGGACGAAAAAAGTCCAGCATGCACATGTTTCTAGCATACGTATGTTTCTTGTACAGAGGTGCTGATATCTAGACCCAACACCATTGCCAATATCAAAACAGTGGACGTAGACGAAAAAAGGTCCATCATACACACGTTTTTTTATAGAGAGGCTGACTTGTGGGACTCAACATCGAGATCTTATACATGTGCTACATCGAGCAACGTTGACAAGTTCAAAATAGGGAGACACAAGTCAAGAAAAAAATTCTATCATGCACATGTTTCTTCTAATGAGAGTCTGACATGGGTAACCATGATGCAACGTGCAATGTTATCATGTTCAAAACACGGAGGCGCGAGCGAACAAAAAAAAGTCAATCATACAACCGATTCAACCAATGAGAAACTGACATGTGGGACCCATCAGCGTGACCAAACAGATGATGCATCAAGCAATGTTATCAAGATCTAAATATGGAGGCGTGAGCGAAGAAAAAAGTCAATCATACAACTGATTCTTCTAATGATAGGATGACATATGAAACCCAACAGTTTGATTAAATGGTAGATACAACGAGAAACGTTATCAAGTTTGAAACACAGAGGCACAAGCAAAGAAAAAAAGTCAATCGTACAATCAATTCTTTAAATGAGAGGTTGACATGTGGGACCCAACAGCATGACCAAATGGTAGATTCGTCGAGCAACATTGTCGAGTTTGGAACATGGAAGCACGAGCGATTTTTTATCATAAACATGATTTTTCTGATGAGAGCCTAACATGGGGGGCCCAGTAGTCTGACTAAATGACATACACATCGAGCAAGGTTATCGAGTTTAAATCAGGAAGGCACGACCTAAAAGTACGATTCGCTAGAGATAGTGATTTGGGGACCCACATGCCTTAAAAGACTTTGGTAAGTCAACATCAGGCGAGGAATGTAAAATCGTGGTTCTTCCATGCGGTGACCCAGCATACCACTGCATGTGTAGTATACTATACCCGTTGACATGACACTCACAGAACACCGTTTCATAAATATTACATCCCTCAGAGTGGCACAACAGAAACATTGTGGGTCCATATTACATCATTCACACGTTATTATTACAATATCAGAAGTTCAGGACTTCAAAAGGTTTCAACTTACAAACCAAAATATAAAGTGTTTCAGCGGAATTTAAAAGTAGCAACTCTGACTAGGAGTTGAGCTCAACAGCTTATTCTATAGAGTTCATGCTGCTCGGCTCCGTTGGTTACTACTAACTAGGATACTTAGTTGGATTCGTTATCTTCGACACCACAGCGGATTTCGTAATCCACTCCTTCAACACCTCCTGACAGATCAGGCTCTTCGTAGAACACATCTTCTTGATATTCGGCTGGCACGTCGTCGGGATCTTCGGAGTCTAAGCAAGGGATCAAAGGAAAGGATGAGTAACAGCGTTACCCAAAAAGTTAATTATATGCAAGGTTGGAAGTTTTATGCTCTAACTACCACCTCGGATTATAAATCCTTGGCTCTATGCAATTTTTGTAAATCTTTCTTCAAAAATTGATTTTATTATGAAAATTTATGACCATCAGCCTTCATAGGTTGACCAGAACTTTCATGGAGTTCCTTTCCTGCCGCGTTCGTAGCTCCTTCCCGGAATAGGGAGTAACAAGTTACAATTCTTACACTCTGTAGAGGTGCGTTACTTTACCCATGAGAGATCAACTCCTTGTTGCACAACCGGACGTACTTTCCCGTCCACAATTCCATGTGTAGGGGTTCGTAGCATAGAAAACAAAAAAATTCTATCGCATGCAAACAAACAAGCCAAGATATATCTACTAGATTGTAGCAACAAGTCGATAGAGGAACTCACCTTCGAAGATTCCAAAGCGGTTAACGAGAGTAGATTCTCGTGGGTGATGTAGTCGTACTCTTGCCGATCTCAAGATCGCGTAGACGATCCTTCCGGCGCTGCGTTCCGGCAGCGCTCCTGCAGTTGATCACACGTTCGGTACTCGATGAAGACCTTCCTCTCCCTTGTTCCAGCAGGCAGCGGAGGTTGTAGCAATCTCCTCGCGATCCCAAAGACCTGGCGGCGTGGTCAAGTAGAGGGAGATCTCGCAGGGCTTCGCCTTAAGCCGGAGCGAGTATGGTGGAGTATGAGAGAGGCCTTGGTGATGTAGGGTTCAGAGGGCACCAAGGGGAGGGTGTGGCCGGCGGCTAGGGCTTGTGGAAGCCCCAAGTCGCCGAGTTGGAGGGGAAACCCTAGGTGGCGGCTTCATTTGGAGGTGGAGGCGCCAGAGCTAGGGTTTTAGGTGTGAGGGTAGGGGGCAGCCCTACCCCTCCTTATATAGGTGGGAGGGGGCCGGTTGGGAGGAGGGAGTCCTCCTCCAACTCCTCCTCCTTGGCCGGCGGGTAGAGGGAGGGGACTTCCTCCCCAAGTAGGTTTCCTACTTTGACTTTTCAAATTGGCGTTTGACTTTCAAACTTCGATTTGATTTATCTCTTTATTTTGCCCAGCCAAGTGACCTAGTACATGATGCAACCATTCCATATTGTCATGACACATCCATGTACCTTTCCCTCCGGAGTGCCGGACCTTCCGGACCCTTCTGGAACATTCCTGGTGAAAACATCGAAATCATTCCCGAACTCCGAAACATGACTTTCCTTATATGAATCTTATTCTCCGGACCATTCCGGATCTCCTCGTGATATCCCGAATCCCATCCGAGACTCCGAACAACATTTGATCTCTTACTCATCATTCCATAACTACTCAACAACATCGAATCCTTAAGTGTGTCTCCCTACGGTTCGTGAATTATGCGGACATGGTCGAGACACTTCTCCGATCAATAACCAATAGAGGAATTTGGAAATTCATATGGCTCCCACATATTTCTACGATTACTTTGCGATCAAATGGACCACTTACATACGATACCAATTTCCCTTTGTCTCACGATAGTTTACTTATCCGAGGTTTTGATCGTCGGTATCTCTGCATACCTAGTTCAACCTCGTTACCGATAAGTACTCTTTTCTCGTTCCCGTGATATGTGATCCCTTGTGATCCAGTCACATGCTTGCAAGCTAATTGGATGACATTCCACTGAGAGGGCCCAGAGTATATCTATCTGTCATATGGATGGACAAATCCCACTCTTGATCCATGTGCCTCAACCTATACTTTGCAAACACTCAATGCCACCTTTATAGCCACCTAGTTACGGTGTGGTGTTTGATGTCATCAAAGCATCCTTCCGGTGATGGTGATTAGCATGATCTCATGGTCGAAGGAATTAGGTTACTATGTATCAGAAAGCTTATAGCCATTGAACTATTAAAATGACTTGATCTTTATGCTACGCTTATCTATAGGAGTATGTCCATCATACCATTCTCCTAATGATATGATCTTGTTATTGACAACATCTCAATGTTCATGATCTGGAAACCACGATCATCTATTAATCAACAAGCTAGTATTACAAAGAGGCTTTACCAGGGACTCTAATTTAGTTTACAAATCACACAAGTATTAATGTTTCTGGTTAATAATATTATAGCATGAATGTAAAAATTTATCATAAACACAAATATATAATAATAACTACTTTTATTATTGCCTCTAGGGCATATCTCCAACAGTCTCCCACTTGCACTAGAGTCAACTAATCTAGATTACATGGTAATATACCGAACACCCATGGCGGTTTGGTGCTGGTCATGTTTTGCCCTCGGGAGAGGTTTAGTCAACGGATCCGCCATATTCAGATCTATGTGTACTTTGCAAATCTTTATGTCACCATCTTGGACATGCTCTCGAATAGCGTGAAAACGTAGCTTGATGTGCTTCAGCTTCTTGTGTGACCTTGGTTCTTGCGCATTGGCTATGGCGCCCATGTTATCACAATAGATAGACATTGGGTCCAGCGCACTTGGAACCACACTAAGCTCTGTAATGAACTCCTTCATCCATATCGCTTCTTGTGAAGCCTCCGAAGCAGATATGTATTCCGTTTCAGCTTCTTTGCACTCCTCTAGCTAACTTTTGCACCATTCAAAATAAATACGTATCCAGATTGAGATTTAGAATCATCCGGATCGGTGTTCCAACTAGCATCGGTGTAACCATTAACAATGAGTTATTCATCACCTCCATAAGAAAGAACCATATCCTTAGTTCTTCTCAAGTACTTAAGGATGGTTTTGACTGCTGTCCAATGATCCACTCCTGGATCACTTTGACATCTGCTAGTCAAACTAACAGCATATGCAATGTCGGGTCTAGTACATAGCATGGCATACATTAGAGATCCTATGGCTGAGGCATAGGGAGTCTTACTCATCCTTTCTCTATATTCTGTCGTTGCAGGACTTTGAGTTTTACTCAAGGTCGTATTGGGCAACATGGGCAAGAACCCTTTCTTGCTATCTTCCATTCCAAACCTCTTTAGAACTTTGTCCAAATATGTACTTTGTGACAATGATATTAGGCGTCTCGATCTATCTCTATAAATCTTTATGCCTAATATGTAAGCTGCTTCGCCAAGATCTTTCATTGAAAAACTATTATTCAAATAATCCTTGACACCATTAAGAAGGTCTACATCATTCCCAATCAGCAATATATCATCTACATATAGTATTAAGAATGCTACAGAGCTCCCACTCACTTTGTTGTAAATACAAGCTTCTCCATCAGTTTGTATAAAACCAAAACTTTTGATTACCTTATCAAAACGTTGATTCCAACTTCGGGATGCTTGCTTCAATCCATGTATGGACCGTTGAAGTTTGCATACCTTGTTAGCATCTTTAGGATCGACAAAATCTTTGGGTTGCATCATATACAACTCTTCATCAATGTCTCCACTGAGGAACGCTGTTTTGACATCCATCTGCCATATCTCATAATCTTAATATGCAGCGATTGCTAACATAATCCTTACGGACTTTAGCTTCGCTACCAGTGAGAAAGTCTCATCATAGTCAACTCCTTGAATTTGTCGAAACCCTTTTGCGACAAGTCGAGCTTTATAGACAGTAACATTACCATCATCATCTGTTTTCTTCTTGAAAATCCATTTGTTCTCGACAGCCTTACGACCATCCGGTAAGTCCACCAAAGTCCATACTTGGTTTTCGTACATGGATCCAATTTCGAATTTCATGTCTTCTTGCCATTTATTGGAATCTGGGCTCATCATCGCTTCCTCATATGTCGCAGGGTCATCGGTGTTGTTCACCAACATGACATTCATAACGGGATCATACCAATCAGGAGTGGTACGAGTTCTCATTGACCTGCGAGGTTCCGTAGTTACTTCAATCGAAGTTTCATGATCATCATCATTAGCTTCCTCTCTTATTGGTGTAGGCGCCACAGGAACTACTTCTGGTGCTGCGCTACTCGCAAGTTCGAGAGAAGGTTCAACAACCTCGTCAAGTTCTACTTTCCTTCCAGTCACTTCTTTCGAGAGAAACTCCTTCTCTAGAAAGGATCCATTCTTGGCAACGAAGATTTTGCCCTCGGATCTATGATATAAGGTATACCCAATAGTTTCCTTCGGGTATCCTATGAAGACACATTTTTCCGCTTTGGGTTCAAACTTGTCCGGCTGTAACTTCTTTACATAGGCTTCGGAACCCCAAACTTTAAGGAATGACAATTTAGGTTTCTTCCCAAACCACAATTCATACGGTGTCGTTTTAACGGATTTAGATGGTGCCTATTTAAAGTGAATGCGATTGTTTCTAATGCATAACCCCAAAACGATAGCGGTAAATCTGTAAGTGATATCATAGAACGAACCATATCTAAGAGAGTTCGATTACGATGTTCGGACACACCATTACGCTATGGTGTTCCCGACGGTGTCAATTGTGAAAATATTCCGCATTTCTTCAAATGCTCGCCAAACTCGTAACTTATATATTCACCTCCACGATCAGAACATAGAAATTTAATCTTCTTGTTACGTTGATTATCTACCTCACTTTGAAATTCCTTAAACTTCTCGAAAGTTTCAGACTTATGTTTAATGAAATAGATAAACCCATATCTACTCAAGTCATCCGTGAAGGTAAGAACATAACGATAACATCACATGATGCTACACTCATTGGGCCACACACATCGGTATGTATGATTTCCAATAAGTCCGTAGCTCGCTCCATCATACCAGAAAATGGAGTCTTAGTCATTTTACCCATCAGACATGCTTCGCATCTTCCAAGTGATTCGAAATCAAGTGATTCAAGAAGTCCATCGGAATGGAGTTTCTTCATACGCTTCACTCCAATATGACCAAGACGACAGTGCCACATATAGGTCGAGTTATCACTCAATTTCAAACGTTTAGCTTCAATGTTATTAATATGTGTATTTCCACAATCGAGATTCAATAAGAATAGACCATCTATCAAAGGTGCATGTTGTAGGGGTTCGTAGCATGGAAAACAAAAATTTTCTATCGCATACAAACAAACAAGCCAAGATCTATCTACTAGATTGTAGCAACGAGTCGATAGAGGAACTCACCCTCGAAGATTCCAAAGCGGTTAACGAGAGCAGATTCTCGTGGGTGATGTAGTCGTACACTTCCGATCTCAAGATCGTGTAGACGATCCTTCCAGCCACGTTCCTAGCAGCGCCCCGCAGTCGGTCACACGTTCACTGACGAAGACCTTCCTCTCCCTTGTTCCAGCAAATGGAGGTTGTAGCACTCTCTCGCGATTCCGCAGACAACGGCGTGGTACCCAAGTAGAGGGAAATCCGCAAGGCTTCGCCTTAAGCAAGTAGTATGGTGGAGCTTATGAGAGAGGCTATTAGTGGTCTAGTAATTAGACACACCAATTAGAAGGCTCTAAACCAATTAGACGGCTCTAAACCGCTGGCTAAAGCAATTAGAAGCTCTAAACCAAAACGGCTCTAAACCGGCGATCTAGAGTAGAAAGTTATGTGTCTATGGAGGAGCCTGCCTCCTTATATGGGAGGGGTCCTTGGCGCCAGGAGGGAGGAGTCCTCCCCAACTCGGACCAGGGCTTGGCCGGCTGGAGGAGTCCAACCTCCTCCAAAGTTGGTTCCAACTCCTCTTGCTTGTTTCCCACGTTTCTTGTTTTGGCGTTTGACTTTCAAACCGGACATTTGACTTTTCTGCTTTAGGATTCAATTTAATCCTTTATTTGGGACAGCAAGAACACTTAGTACATGATGCAATCATTCAATGAGCAATGACACATTCATGCACCCTTCCCCGAGTGCTTGGACAATCCGAACCTTCTAGAACATTCCCGATGAAAACACCAATCATTCCCGAACTCAAACAGGACTTTCCTTATATGAATCTTATTATCCGGACCATTCCGGATCACCGTGATATCCCGGATCCCATCCGAGACTCGAACAACATTCGGTCTCTTTCTCATAATACCATAACTACTCAAACAACGTCAATCCTTATGTGTCTCCCTACGGTTCGTGAATTATGCGACATGATCGAGACACTTCTCCTAACAATAACCAATAGAGGAATCTGGAAATTCATATGGCTCCCACATATTTCTACGATTACTTTGATCGAATGAACCACTTACATATGATACCAATTTCCCTTTGTCTCACGATATGTTACTTATCCGAGGTTATGATCGTCGGTATCTCCGCATACCTAGTTCAACCTCGCATCGATAAGTACTCTTTTCTCGTTCCTGATATGTGATCCCTTGTGACCAAGTCACATGCTTGCAAGCTAATTGGATGACATTCCACCGAGAGGGCCAGAGTATATCTATCCGTCATATGGATGGACAAATCCCACTCTTGATCCATGTGTTTCAACCAATACTTTCCAACACTCAATGCCACTTTTATAGCCACCTGTTATTGTGGTGTTTGATGACATCAAAGCATCCATCCGGGAAAGGTGATATGCATGATCTCATGGTCGAAGGAATTAGGTTACTATGTATCAGAAAGCATATAGCAATTGAACTATTGAAATGACTTGATCTTTATGCTACGCTTATCTATAGGAGTATGTCCATCACATCATTCTCCTAATGATATGATCCTGTTGTTAATAACATCTCTATGTTCATGATCAGGAAACCATGATCATATATTAACCAACAAGCTAGTTTAACAAGAGGCTTTACTAGGGACTCTTATTTTAGTTTACAAATCACACAAGTATTAATGTTTCCTGTTAATACAATTATAGCATGGTATGCAAACATTTATCATAAGTGTGAAGATATGATAATAACCACTTTATTATTGCCTCTTGGGCATATCTCCAACAGTCTCCCACTTGCACTAGAGTCAATAATCTAGTTTCAAAACTTTGTGTATTCAACACCTATGGCTTTACGGTGTTGTATGTACACTTTGCTAGTGGTCAATCGATCTCCGGATCCGACACTTCCATTCCGTGTGTAATTGCATGTCTTTGCCTCTCGCATCACTCATTCTCTAATGAGATGGCTTTGTATAAATTTGGTCTTTCGGTGTGACCTTTAGCTCTTTGGGGTTAAAACATGTTGATAATATTGTCGCACAATATATCTTCATAGTATTATCCCACTGTGAACTACACCTAGTTTGATAACAAACTACTTGACACAAATGCCCTCTTTTGCTGCTAAAATAGCAGTTATATACTTGGCCTTTTGTTGTAGTATCTGTCACAATGTTTTAACTTGGAACTCATCCAAATCCATTATGGAACTCACCTTCCATTATATTGTGCCACCCTTAGTTTAGATTGAGATAAACTTAATTTGTACTTTGTGACAAAACTAGTATCAATGTAGTACTTTTACAATGAACTAACCATCTATTTGTCACTTCTACAAATAATATACTCCTAGTTCTTCCAAAAGATCATAAGAATATCCTTACTATTGTCCAATGATCATCTTACAAATCATTCTGGTATATGCTCACAACATTTAGAGCATAGGACATATCTGGATTTGTACATATCACAGTATGATTGATATAAATACTCTTTGTGATTTCATACATCAAGTATCAATCTATACTTGATTATTTGTTTCACTTTATCAAATGTCAATACACTTGAATATATCATCAACATTGAACTCTTTCAATCCTTCTCGTATGACAAGAACCTTTCTTGTAGTTTCTATATTGAACTCATTCAATATATTGTCTATGTACTTCTGGCACAACCATATTAGCGTCTATTTATGCCAAATATTTAGGTTTTGCCTAAGTCTTTCATCGGGATGAAATTCTTAATATGTGTTAATAAAAGATACATTATTTCCAATCAACAATATGTCTTCCACATAATGTATTAGAAACATGTCTTAGCGCTCCCACTTAATTTCTTGCAAATGCAAGCATCTTCATTGTCTCTGATGAAATTAAACTCTTTTAACAGTTTCATCATAGTGAAGATTCCAACTCCACGATGCTCACTTCAACCATTGAAGTTCGCATATCGTTTTTAGCATCCTTTGAATTAACAAAACCCTATGGACCGTGTTATGCACATGTCCTAGGTAACGATTCTATTAGAAGAACTTGTTTTGTTTATTCAACTACCATATAACAAATTATATGTAGTGGTTGCTACATTAATCCGTCTAGACTAAATATCACTATGACAGATCAAATCTTGTCATAGTCAACCTTTGAACATTGTTGTGAACTCTTTCCCAACATGTCGACTATTTCATAGATGTGCAACATCCATGTCTATTTATTTATAGATCCAAACACAACTGTAAGGTCTTACACCTTTCTCGAGGGTCCTTCAAGTTCAAAACTTGATTTCTCGTGTATGGAACTATCACGGATTTTATGGCTTCAAGCCATTTGACGAGTCGTGGCCCATCATCGCTTCTTTGCATGTAGTCGGTTCATTATTCTCAAAAAAATGATTCAACCTCAAATCTTGGTATTTGATTGTTTATCCGACCTACTTGTTTCAATAGGAACTTGGATCTCCGTGATCACAACCTTTGAGGCACGTGAGCCATGAGCATTGTTGCGCCTCCTAACACTTTTCGGTCTTTGCGTAACTCTGCACATATAGCTAAGGTTCTTTCAACCTTATCAAAGTTCTATTGTCCTCCCACTTAACTTTTCACGAAAAATTCCTTCTCAAAGAAACTTGACGTTTAAGTGACAAACACTTTTGTCTCGGTGTTATGGAGGAATACTTAACGCTTATTCAAATAACATACAAAGACAGGTTTATCCGACTTTGGTTGCAAAACATCTTTCTTATGCAAAGCATACCAATGTTTAAGAAATGACGACTTGGGTTTTATCCCAAACCATAACTTTATATGGTGTCATTTCAACGGATTATGATGAGCTCTTTCGTGGAAAACGGTAATCTCTAAAGCTTTTAATCTTTAAAATATAATGGCAGTTTTATGAATTATACCTTTGATCTTACCATGTCAAACAAGGTTTAATTACATACCTCGAACGCCCATACCCTTATGGTGTTTCGAAATGCAAATCCACTAACAATTCCTTAAATCTTAGGTATTATGCTAAACTCGTAACTCAAATATCTCCTTTATGATCTTATCATAAACTATTTATATTTTTGTTACAATGATTTTGCACTTCATCTTGAAAGTCCTTGAACCTTTCAAATGTTTCACACTTCATCCTTATTAAGTAAATATTCATATATTCACTCAAATTTTGGAGAAAGCATATGAAGTTGAAATCCATCGCTTGACTACACATAATGGACTTCGTACAACAATATGTACAAATTCCAATAAGCTAGTCTTTCGTTCCCTTTTGGCCTATGAACGAAGTTTTAATTATCTCTAGGAAAGTTTCACAAGCGTCATTTGATCAAAATCAAAAGACTCCAAAATTCCATACATATGGAGTTTCTTCATGTTTTCTTTCCAATATAATTTAAACGGCGATGTCACTTCCTAAGTGATCTTTCAATCAATTTGTCTTTCGACATTTTTAGCACTAGTTTTATGGATGTGATTCCTCCAACGAGATTTGCAAATCATCCATCTTTTATGGATTACGGCAATTATTTGAACAACCCTTTTGTTCCCATAACACCTGATAAAACAAATCTTGAAGGCAAGCTTTGATGTTTAACGAGCAACACAATAACCCTTTATTTTGTTCTCGATGAACATCATCACATATTCTTAGGCCATTGTAGTTCATGAATTGTGTTGTTTCGTATGACGATTCACACCAACAAATTCAGTATCAAATACTTAAGAACCACATTGTTTAATAAGCAAAGAATATATCCATAACATGTATATCATCTATATACTTAAATTGAACAATTCTAATCTTTTCTTTTCTGCCATATATTTATGAGATTCTCTTTCAGTATTTCCTTTTCTATTTGAAAGAATCTATCAATATCAATAGTGGAGTCATACATATGACACATAGTCCAAAGCGTGTATAGTTAAATACCAATGTCTTTGGACTTGCACTTTGAAGTAGATCACCATCATCAAATGTTTGGTGTTCTTTCAAATTCCTTTCTCTAGTAATCTCTTGGTGTAGTAAACATTTTACCTACATCAAATATTCACCCTTATCATGGATTTGTCCATGATCAAGTTACTTTTAGCTTGTAACGGTGAATCATGAGTATAATGTTGTTCTCCAAAACCTTTTGGAGGATTAGGACAACTAGTGTCTCCAACCTTTTGCAAATTCTCATCAAATATGAGAACATGACTTTAGCCATATTATACTCTATCATGTTGCAACCAAAACTTCGTTTCAGATATCACAATATCTTCCACACATCATGGTTTCTGAAACAACTCTTTCAGATCCTAGATAACCTTGATATTAAGACAATCCTTTGAATATCAAGAATCATGAAGACAAACATGATACTTATATACTAACATTGGAATTGTTACTCTTGTTTTAATACCAATTATTAAACTTCATCGAGTAACTAACTTACTTGAAAGTTTGCAATAGGACTTTTAAACTTTAGATTAACACTTCAAAACAATACGATACCGGTTCAGAAAGTAACCAGAATTCTATAGTTCTATTATCTCAATTATAACTAAGCGCAAGGTGGTAAACGGATGCCAATGACTACAACAACTATGCAAATTCACTTTGATTTAGTTTATGATAAATTGAGTTCTAATTAATAATTAAATTAATCTAGGTGAACTCCCACTCAAAACAATATCCCTCACATTGTTTTAGTGATCACACGAACCAAATCCACCACATCAAAACCGATCATCACGAGAGTTGATATAGCTTCAATGGCGAACAATCAACATGTTCATCATATCTACTATATGACTCATGCTCTACCTTTCGTAATCTGTGTTCCCGAGGCCATGTCCATACATGCTAGGCTCGTCAAGATCAAACCTTAGTTTCGCATGAGCAACTGGCTTGCTCACGTTGTATACACTTGCGTAATCTAGCACACCCGATCATCACGTGGTGTTTCGAAACAACAAGCTTTAGCAACGGTGCTAACTAAGGGTGAACACTTTAAGACTTGAAATTCATGTGCATGAGGGATCATCTTATAATGCTACCGTCGTCTACTAAGCAATACAAGATGCATAAAGGATTAACATCACATGCAATTCATAATATGTGATATGATATGGCCTTTTCTTCTTTGTGCTTCCGATCTCCATCTTCTAGCACAAACATGATCTCCATCATCACCGGCATTGCATCAAGGTCAATGACGCTACTCCATGGTTGTCGTCCACCGGCTTCAACTATTACAACTACTTTGAATAGACACGCGGGTCTTAACATAAATTAAAAACAACCATATGGCTCCTGCCGGTTGTCGACTTACAATAAGGAACATTGCATACATCAAATATAATCACAATCATGGCCATATCACATCATCAAGACACCCGCAAAACAAAGTTAGACGCCTCTACTTTCTTTGCATATTTTACGTGGTTTGGGGCTTTCAATAAGTGTCGTTCTAACTTACGAACAAGAACCACAACATTGATACTAGCATTGTTGATCACCCGTTGTAAATTGGATCTTAACTATGCTAGGAGAAACATGCACCATAAAGCCACTTATGCAATACAAGTTACATGTTAAGCGTGGAGCAAGTCTCATGAACGATGTCATGTAAGGTTAGCCGGGCCCTTCATCCCAACATACCGCAAGATACAAAGTACACAAGAAGCAATCGACAATAAAAGCATCAACGCCCACAATGACCATTGTGTTCTACTGGCAATGATCTACATATAGACATGGCTCGATACCATCAGAGGGGTTCGTAGCATGGAAAACAAAAATTTTCTATCGCATACAAACAAACAAGCCAAGATCTATCTACTAGATTGTAGCAACGAGTCGATAGAGGAACTCACCTCAAGATTCCAAAGCGTTAACGAGAGCATTCTCGTGGGTGATGTAGTCGACACTTCCGATCTCAAGATCGTAGACGATCCTTCCAGCGCCACGCTCCAGCGCCTCAGCGATCGGTCACATCGCTCGGTATTTCGACGAAGACCTTCCTCTCCTTGTTCCAGCAGGCGGAGGTTGTAGCACTCCTCGCGATTCAAGAAGACAACGGCGTGGTACCTAAGTAGAGGGAAATCCCAAGGCTTCGCCTTAAGCCGCAAGTAGTATGGTGGAGCTTATGAGAGAGGCTATTAGTGGTCTAGTAATTAGACACACCAATTAGAAGGCTCTAAACCAATTAGAAGGCTCTAAACCGTGCTAAAGCAATTAGAAGCTCTAAACCAAACGGCTCTAAACCGGAGATCTAGAGTAGAAAGTTATGTGTCTATGGAGGAGCCCGCCTCTCCTTATATGGGAGGGGGGTCCTTGGCGCCAGAGGGGAGGGAGTCCTCCCCAACTCGGACCAGGGCTTACGCCGCCCGAGGAGTCCAACTCCTCCTCCAAAGTTGGTTCCAACTCCTCTTGCTTGTTTCCCAGTTTCTTGTTTTGGCATTTGACTTTCAAACCGACATTTGACTTTTCTGTTTTAGGATTCAATTTAATCCTTTATTTGGGACAGCAAGAACACTTAGTACATGATGCAATCATTCAATGAGCAATGACACAGTCATGTACCCTTCCCCCCCGGAGTTCCGGACAATCCGGAATCTTCTAGAACAGTCCCGATGAAAACACCGGAATCATTCCCGAACTCAAACGGACTTTCCTTATATGAATCTTATTCTCCGGACCATTCCGGATCACCTCGTGATATCCGGATCCCATCCGAGACTCAACAACATTCGGTCTTTTCATAATACCATAACTACTCAAACAACGTCGAATCCTTAAGTGTGTCTCCCTACGGTTCGTGAATTATGCGGACATGATCGAGACACTTCTCGAACAATAACCAATAGAGGAATCGAAATTCATATGGCTCCACATATTTCTACGATTACTTATGATCGAATGAACCACTTACATATGATACCAATTTCCTTTGTCTCACGATATGTTACTTATCCGAGGTTATGATCGTGATCTCTGCATACCTAGTTCAACCTCACATCGATAAGTACTCTTTTCTCGTTCCTGATATGTGATCCCTTGTGACCAAGTCACATGCTTGCAAGCTAATTGGATGACATTCCACCGAGAGGGCCCAGAGTATATCTATCCGCATATGGATGGACAAATCCCACTCTTGATCCATGTGTTTCAACCAATACTTTCCGAACACTCAATGCCACTTTTATAGCCACCTGTTACGGTGTGGTGTTTGATGACATCAAAGCATCCATCCGTAAAGGTGATATGCATGATCTCATGGTCAAGGAATTAGGTTACTATGTATCAGAAAGCATATAGCAATTGAACTATTGAAATGACTTGATCTTTATGCTACGCTTATCTATAGGAGTATGTCCATCACATCATTCTCCTAATGATATGATCCTGTTGTTAATAACATCTCTATGTTCATGATCAGGAAACCATGATCATATATTAACCAACAAGCTAGTTTAACAAGAGGCTTTACTAGGGACTCTTATTTTAGTTTACAAATCACACAAGTATTAATGTTTCCTGTTAATACAATTATAGCATGGTATGCAAACATTTATCATAAGTGTGAAGATATGATAATAACCACTTTATTATTGCCTCTTGGGCATATCTCCAACACATGTGCATAAAACATATTACTCATATAAATCGAACAACCATTATTCTCGGACTTAAACAAGTAACCGTCTCGCAATAAACATGATCCAGATATAATGTTCCTGCTCAACGCAGGCACCAAATAACAATTATTTAAGTATAAAACTAATCCCGATGGTAGATGAAGAGGTAGCGTGCCAACCGCGATCACATCAACCTTTGATCCATTTCCAACGCGCATCGTCACCTCGTTCTTCGCTCGCTTCTGTTTATTCTGCAGCACCTATTTCGAGTTACAAATATGAGCAACCAAACCAGTATAAAATACCCAGGCACTACTACGAGTACTAGTGAGGTACACATAACATGTATATCGGATATACCTTTCTTCTTGATGTTGCCGTTCTTCAAATTCGCCAAGTACTTTGGACAGTTCCGCTTCTAGTGACCCTCTCCCTTGCAGTAAAAGCACTCAGTATCAGGCTTAGGACCAGCCTTTGTCTTCTTCTCTGGCGCGATAACTTTCTTACCGCCCTTCTTGAAGTTTACCTTTTGCTTAGACTTGCCTTGCTTCTTGAATTTGGTGGTCTTATTGACCAACAACACTTGATGCTCTTTCTTGATCTCCACTTCTGCAGATTTCAACATGGAGAAGAGTTCTGGCAACATCTTGTCCATGTTTTGCATATTGTAGTTCATCACAAAGTTCTTGTAACTTGGTGGTAGTGATTGGAGGACACGGTGAATCCCCAAAGAATTAGGAATCACTATACCCAAGCTTTGGAGTTTGTTTATGCCTGACATCTTAAGCATGTGCTCACCGACGAGCCCTCTTCCATCTTGCGCTTAAAGAACTTTCCAAGCCTCATAACTCTCAACCGCCAAGTGAGCCTTAAATATCATTTTGAGTTCACGGACAATATCATGTGGGTCATGGTTCTCAAACCTTTTCTCAAGCTCCGATTCCAAACCATACAAGATATCACATCGAATCGTGGAGTAATCGATTCTTCCGAGTGAGGTAAACATTCTTTACTTCATCGGTAGCACTAGCCGCAAAGGGTCACCCAAATGGCATCCAAAGACATAGGTCAAATTACCAGCATTGAGGACAATCCTCAAATTGCGGAACCAATCCGCGAAGTTGCTTCCATTGTTTTTTCAACTATTCTTTCTCTAGGAACGCATTAAAATTGATGGTAGGAGCCGCCATTGATCTACAACATATTTGCAATAGTTTAGACTAAGTTTATGACAAATTAAGTTCTAATTAATAGTTAAATTAATCTAGGTGAACTCCCACTCAAAATAATATCCCTCACATTCTTTTAGTGATCACACGAACCAAATCCACCATATCAAAAACCGATCATCACGAGAGTTGATGTAGCTTCAGTGGCGAACAATCAACATGTTCATCATATCTACTATATGACTCATGCTTTACCTTTCGGTGATCCGTGTTCCGAGACCATGTCTATACATGCTAGGATCGTCAAGATCAAACCTTAGTTTCCGCATGAGCAAATCTGGCTTGCTCACGTTGTATACACTCGCAGAATCTAATACACCCGATCATCACGTGGTGCTTCGAAACAACGAGCTTTAGCAACAGTGCTTACTAAGGATGAACACTTTAAAACTTGAAATTTGTGTGCTTAAGGATCATCTTATAATGCATCGTCGTTAACTAAGCAATACAAGATGCATAAAGGATTAACATCACATGCAATTCATAATATGTGATATGATATGGCCTTTCTTCTTGTGATTCCGATATCCATCTTCAAGCACGAACATGATATCCATCATCACCGGTATGGCGTCAAGGTCAATGG
The DNA here is from genome assembly GCA_030063025.1 of Avena longiglumis. Classification (NCBI taxonomy): domain Eukaryota; kingdom Viridiplantae; phylum Streptophyta; class Magnoliopsida; order Poales; family Poaceae; genus Avena; species Avena longiglumis. Next base: position 7,371,005 of record CP125973.1, read on the forward strand.
CGCCGTTTCATGGTTGTTGTCCACCAGCTTCAACTATTACAACTAATTTGAATAGGCACGCGGGTCTTAACGGAATTTAAAGACAACCATATGGCTCCTGCCGGTTGCCAACTTACAATAAGGAACATTGCATACATCATATATAATCACAATCATGGCCATATCACATCACAGCACACCCCTACAAAACAAAGTTAGATGCCTCTAATTTTCTTTGCATATTTTACGTGGTTTGGGGCTTTCAATAAGTGTCGTTCTAACTTACGAACAAGAACCACAACGTTGATGTTTGAACTATCAAGTGCCCGTTGTAAATTGAATCTATACTATGATGGGAGAGAGACACAAGAAAGCCACTTATGCAATACAAGTTGCATGTTGAGCGTGGAGCAAGTCTCATGAACGATGTCGTGTAAGGTTAGCCCGGGACGCTTCATCCCATCATACCGCAAGATGCAAAGTACACAAAAAGCAATTGATAATAAAAGCACCACCGCCCATAATGACCATTGTGTTTTACTCGTGCAACAGATCTACATATAGACACGGCTCTTATACCACTTTAGGGGTTCGTAGCATGGAAAACAAAAAAATTCTACTGCATGCAAACAAACAAGCCAAGATCTATCTACTAGATTGTAGCAACGAGTCGACAGAGGAACTCACCCTCAAAGATTCCAAAGCGGTTAACGAGAGCAGATTCTTGTGGGTGATGTAGTCGTACTCTTGACGATCTTAAGATCGCGTAGACGATCCTTCCTACAAGGCTCCTAAGCTTCAGCGATTGGTCACACGGTACTCAATGAAGACCTTCCTCTCCCTTGTTCCAACAGGCAGCTGAGGTTATAGCACTCTCCTCGTGATCCCGCCAGCACAACGACGTGTTGTCGGAAGTAGAGGGGAGATCTCGCAGGGATTCGCCTTAAGCCAGAGCGAGTATGGTGGAGTATGAGAGAGGCCTTGGTGATCTAGGGTTTAGAGGGCACCAAGGGGAGGGTGTGGCCGGCGACTAGGGCTTGGGGAAGCCCCAAGTCACTGAGTTGGAGGGGAAACCCTAGGCGGCGGCTGCACTTGGAGGTGGAGGCGCCAGAGCTAGGGTTTTAGGTGTGAGGGTAGGGGGAAGCCCTACCCCTCCTTATATAGGTGGGAGGGCCACTGGGAGGGAATCCTCCTCCAACTCCTCCTTGGCGGGTGGAGGAGGGACTTCCTCCCAAGTAGGTTTCCTCCCTCCACCAAGCAAACTTGAGATTTGACTTTTCAAATTGGCGTTTGACTTTCAAACTCGATTTGATTTCTCTTTATTTTACCCAGCAAGTGACCTAGTACATGATGCAACTATTCCATATTGTCATGACACATCCATGTACCCTTCCTCCTGAGTGCCTGACCTTCCTACCCTTCTAGAACATTCATGGTGAAAACACCTAATCATTCCCTAACTCGTAAACAGGACTTTCCTTATATGAATCTTATTCTCCTGACCATTCGGATCTTCTCGTGATATCCCGATCCCATCCGAGACTCAACTACATTCGGTCTCTTACTCATCATTCCATAACTACACAACAACATCGAATCCTTAAGTGTGTCTCACGATTCGTGAATTATGGACATGATCGAGACACTTCTCGATCAATAACCAATTGAGGAATCTGAAATTCATATGGCTCTACATATTTCTACGATTACTGCGATCGAATGAACCACTTACATACGATACCAATTTCTCTTTGTCTCACGATAGTTTACTTATCCGAGGTTTTGATCGTCAGATCAAGCATACCTAGTTCAACCTCATACCGATAAGTACTCCTTTCTCGTTCCCGTGATATGTGATCCCTTGTGAGCCAGTCACATGCTTGCAAGCTAATTGGATGACATTTCACCGAGAGGGCCCAGAGTATATCTATCTGTGATATGGATGGACAAATCCCACTCTTGATCCATGTGCCTCAACCCATACTTTCCAAACACTCAATGCCACCTTTATAGCCACCTAGTTACGGTGTGGTGTTTAATGTCATCAAAGCATCCTTCCGGAGATGGTGATTAGCATGATCTCATGGTCGAAGGAATTAGGTTACTATGTATCAGAAAGCTTATAGCAATTGAACTATTAAAATGACTTGATCTTTATGCTACGCTTATCTATAGGAGTATGTCCATCATACCATTCTCCTAATGATATGATCTTGTTATTAACAACATCTCAATGTTCATGATGTGGAAACCACGATCATCTATTAATCAACAAGCTAGTATTACAAAGAGGCTTTACTAGGGACTCTAATTTAGTTTACAAATCACACAAGTATTAATGTTTCCGGTTAATACTATTATAGCATGAATATAAACATTTATCATAAACACAAAGATATAATAATAACTACTTTTATAATTGCCTCTAGGGCATATCTCCAACACCATGATGTGGGGCCCAGTAGTTGGTCCAAGCCAATCACTGCCCCCTTCGCGACCTCACATGCCTCCTTGGTGTACACCATGCCCACATAATGAATTACGACAATGGTCTATATAAACCGTTAGATGCCAGAACTATCGTGGGACGATGAGGGTTCCCACCCATATGCTGCATATCCTAAACGAATTACCAATTAATATGCACGCTACGAGGATATGACCACAAGCACATCGCTTCATGCGAGAGGAAGAAGATACAGCTGACTTCTCCGTCCCATTCCAAATCTCATGGCTAACGCGTAATATACGACGCTAGAATCACTGATGTCAGGGTTATTAAGTCCCTACTTGATCATCATTGTTGCAAATAGAACCCTAAGTTCTATTGCTTTATTATATCATCACTTAGGATGATATCTATGATTTCTTTATTTGTGAAAATAATATTTTCTTTCTTTTAGAGTATATATGATAACACACAATTTGAAAATACTTTGATAAAGACTCTTCAAAGGATATGAGCAAGTGATGAACTTGTCTTGTGATGGCAAGGTAGTGAAGTCTGATGCTTGCATTGGACCTTGAGCTTCTATGTCTACAAAAACATCATTATTGCCCGGTAAGGACAATATTTAAAGAAGCAAAATGATTATGCAAAGTAATGTAATGCATCTTTTAACTTGGTATGCATTCTCCCCATTATTATAAAAATTCTTTTTAATAATAAAAGATTTATAAATATTAATTTCTAATATTTATAATAGAATATTGTATTCTTTTATTTTATTTCCCTTTTATTTGACTTTTATTGTTTTAATAATTCTTTTAAGAATTATCACTTAAATATCAAAAAATGTTATTAAATATTTGTTTAGTATTTTTCTAAAATACTAAAATATTAATATATGATGAAAGTGGTTTTATTTATTTTTATCATCTTTCAATAATTTTGTAAAATTCCATAATGAATATATAAATTACAAAATTCTTAATAAAATTTATATGTATAAAATTTTATCTATTAATTTATTTGGATAGTTTGGATTATTGTGAATCCAAAAATATTTTATTTATAATGTTTGGACTTTTATTTTATAAAATTTAATTAAGTTCAGGGGCATTTTGGTCTTTTTCTATTTATTAAAAGAGGCCTTAAAGGTTTTTGGGCTGGCTTATTCTTATTGGGCCCTTGTGGCCCATTAGGCATAGTAAAAACAGCCACCCCGAAGGGTTCTGGCCCAACTCAGCCCACTCACTCGCTGTCTCTCACCTTCGAGCTCACTCCTCTCCTCCTTTATCCCCGACCCCGTGGTCGGAGATGTCGTCGCCGACGATTCCCGTCGTCGTGGACCGCCATGGCCGCCGCTGTGGTGCAGGAAGGGATTGTCGATTCCGCTCTTCCCTCCTGTCCAACTGGATTTGGACATGGATCTCTCCTGCGACAGATCGATGTCGTCCCGAATCCTAGGGTTTGGGATTGGCGTTGATCCTGGCGCTGCCGTTGCTGTCGCGCTCTGTGGTGATTCACCTCGCCCCTAGGTGTGACTATGGTCACTGTTGTGGTGTTGTATGGGTTACAACGCCCCCCATGGGGTTCTCCCCGTGTCGCCATGGTCGTCGGTCCTTCTGCTTCCTCTTCTATTCTTCAGCGAGGACCTTTGGTGAGTGCTCCTTCTCCTCTCGTGTTGCTCTGTGTTAAGTCATCCTCTGCTAGATGTTTGGTGGTGGTCTTTCTGGTCGCTGTCTTGTTCTCATTAGGGTTCTTGGTTCTGTTTAGGGTTCATACCCTACTGTTGATTAGATACTGGTGAATTAGATCATGTGTTGATGATCTCTGAATCAGTTAAGTGGTGATTAGCTATGGCTTATGGCTGATGATTAGCTGTGGTGATGCTAGTGGCTTACTGCTGATGATTCCATGGTTAAATCTCATATGATTTAGAGGGTAAAATTGTACTGGAAACACTACTTGGTAAAGCTAGTGGTTTGGATAACTTACCACTGTCATTACTTGGTTAATGACTATGGGTATGGTGTGATGAAGTTACTGTCTTAGTATTGTTGGCTTGAGAATTCATGTGTGGTTTAAGATCACAATGGTATCTTACAGTGAAGGCATATATATATGAATATCCTGTCTATGATTCCTGGGTTTAAGAACAGGAAAATGATTTATAACTGGTTGATTATATCTGTGAAGATTGAATGCTTAATCTGATTAATATAGAATTGTTCTTGTGAAACCATCTTTGTATGGCACACAAGTTAGATTCTATTTCATTGTTTGGGTTGGTCCCAGCTTAAAATGAGTTTGACTTTCAAGATAAGTAGAAATCTTCCTTTCTTAAATCCCTAAGACCAATGATGTTGGTCTGAGGTTTAGGGATTTAGACCTCTATCTAATTGGTTCACATGAATTGATTCTGATAGTGATACCAGCTATTATTTCTTGAATCAAAGTTGGGAAAAGATGCTTGTAAGCTTGATAACTTAGATAGATCCATAAGATTAGATTCTAAGGTGTTACTCTTGTCTTAGAGATGTGCCTAGAAGTTAAATCTTAGCTATATTCATTCTTTAGTGAAAATATAGCTTGATAGCTAAATCAATGATGTTGTTCTGAGATTTAGTTGGATCCTTATGCTTTTCTGTTTGATTTTAGAGTTTAAAACCTCAGTGATGGATTCACCCCACTTGGGTGCTTTCCGAGAGTTTGAATGTGATACAGATCATGTATGCTTGTCTAATCTTAGACAGATAGATCATGTGATGGTCTATTTACTCACCACTATCACTTGATGTTGTGGTTGCTAGTGGTGGATCTTGTGGTAGCTTGATATTGTGGTTGATCTTGTGCTCCCCTGGTATATCCAGCTCCTGGATTTCCCTTGATCTAGCCCATCATCTCCTGATCCTAATGGCTTGACCTTGGTCTTTCTATCCACCTGATCTTCCCCCTCCTTATGTCACCATCTTGGTGATGTGCTCCTGGTTTTTGGTTGGTTTGATCTATCTTGGCTTTGGCTTGGTGTAGCTGCTGGCTGATGTGCTTGGTGTGTAAAAGCAATGGAATGGTGTGGGAATTGGTTTTCCCACGGCTATGTTGGGAGTTTTGTTTGGTTGTGCTGCTGCTGTGGTGTTGACATCACACACCATGCAGTTTGGTGTATGTGTTGCTTATGTGCTTGCTGCACAGATGTGGATATGTTCAGAATTTTGAAAGTTACTTTTATCTGGTTACTTTTACTTGGCCGGTGAAACTTTCCCCTCCTTGCTGTCATTTGACTTCTGGCTTAAAATTATGAAAGATACATTTTTTCATATTGGTGAAACTTGCCCCTTTTATAAGTTTACTCCATGATGAACCTTGATCAATGCACTTCACTGACAAGTCTGAGAGTAAAATAATGCTAATCCTAACTTTCCTTTTCCTATTCAGTTTCTGTTTATTTTGCAGGTACAGATTTGAAGATAAAGATTTTAGTTTATTTTTCTTTATAGAATAGCCCAATGTAATATTCTTTATTCTTTTGTAATTTTAGCTCTATTCTTTTGTAATCTTCATTTTATTATTTTGTAATAAAGATTATACTATTATCAATAAATAAATATTATTCTTCATTTATTTACTATTGTAAAAATTGTGGATGATTTTTATAAGTTACATTTTTATAACTTATTTATTGAATGAAAATATGAAATAGATATTCATATTCTTAATTGCTTTCTTTAGATAAAGTTTGAGTTATATTGGTTAACTCTTACTTAAATCAAAATTCAAACATTATTCAAAAATCCTTTTGAATTATAATTCAAACACTCAATGTTTTAAATTCAAATTTCATTTCCCAAAACACATAATTCCACAAAGATCATATCAAAGTCTATAGCAATCATCCTTTAAGACTAAACCTAATCTCAAAGTATGAAAGAAACCTTGATCACTTTAGGTTTTTATTTGGCGAAAAATTTACCCACATTTTCACAAATGAATGCATGCAACATTACAAATTCCTAAATCTACCCTTCGTTAGTTTCTAAATGCCGGGATGTTACATTCCACGCGCCGGTCGAGGTTATTTCATGTTTTTAGCGATTTCATCATAGCAGAGGGGCACGAAGATGCAAAAAATCCATCGGCCACGGGGCCAAACCGTTGTGGATGGAGACATTTCTTGTAGTGCTTCTTAATTGTTCACAATATGTGTTTATGTGTTGATTTGAGCATTGCACTCAACATATGATGAAAATCATTTTCAAATCCTAACTTTTTAAATTACAAGTTCACTTTTAAATTTTCAAATCATAGTGTTGACTTAAGTCAAACTTCAACACTAGAGTTCAATATCAATCACTTTTTTTCACAATTTTACAAAATGCATGCTATGCAAAACATTCATCACAAATCAATCCTCTAAACGCTCATATTCTTCGGGTCATCACAAGCACTGCGTACCATCGTAGACCGTCCACCAAACCGAGCGGCTGGAAACTTATTTACATTGTTTGGCTCATGGTTTCCTTAAGAAGCGGAGCCTATGGATACTGTTGGCCAATTTTTGGTATAGCAATGCTTTCCATTCTTCTCTAGGAAAATCGCCGTTTGTTTTTCATGTATGGTCATGAACCTCGACAATGGGGGATTGATAATCTGGACCTAAAAATTGGCACTGATATGAAAAGATGGCTACAAGAAAGGTCTTTGATGAATGAGTTGTTGTAGCAACACCATCATCGGGCTGCTGAACGCATGAAAAGGCATCCTGACAAGAAGAGATATGAGCGCTCGTTCGCTGTTGCGGAGAATGTGTTTCTAGAACTCTAGCCCTATGTTCAGAGTTTAGTGGCTAAATCGTCAGTTATAATTCAAGTTTTATGGACCTTATCCAGTCAACAAGAAAGTGTGAGGAGTTGCTTACAAGCTTGGACTACCTAAAGATCCAGGAATTCACTCAGTTTTCCATGTGTCCCATCTCAAAAAGGCGCTCAACAAAAATGTGAAGGTAACTAATAAAATTCCATCCAAGCTTGTTGACTTTGCTATTCCTGTCAAAATACTACAAAGGTGTTGGGTTAAAAAAAGTCAGAAACAACTGTAATAGGTGATGCTGCAATGGTCCGATCCAACGATGGGGGTACTTCAATGGGAGAACTATGCAAATATGTGTACTTGTTTCCCCCGTGCTGTGACTTGGGGACAAGCCATTTCTCAAAGAGAGGGAATGTCTGCAACCCAGTCATACTACCTCATAGCCGACGACAAGGGAAAATCAATGGCTAAAGATCTGGACTGAAAGCTAGAGCAGATGGCCCAAACAAGGCCCAGACATGAACCACAACCTAGTTCTCGCTATGTTGGATACAGGTGGACCAATCCGGTGGATCACGACCCAAACAAGGCCCAAGCAAGGTGAAGATCATTCGGTGGACCACGACTTTGGCATGGCGGCTTTCTCTCCCACCTGGCTCTAGAATCCTTCCACATTCTCGTTGTTCTCTTCTTTTTGCACGCTGGTCCTGGTATCGAACCTTAGAATCCGTGTGTGAATGAAGTAATCAACATCTAGAACCTATCATTGTTCGACCGATTCTTGTATATTTTTATGCTTATTTAACCCAGTTTTGCTAATTTTGGAAGCAGGTCGTAAAACATTCAAAATGCAATACGGTTCAACACCCGCAAGCTGGGCCTAGTTTATATGGGCATCCCAGTGAAAAAAGTGTATTTGTGTATTTGTGAAATAGTTCAATTTTCTATTTGTGCACGATTTGGTAAAAAAGATGGACTGTGCTACGTTTAGAACGGTTGATTACAACTGTAGGGTTTCGTAGCATGGAAAACAAAAATTTTCTATCGCATACAAACAAACAAGCCAAGATCTATCTACTAGATTGTAGCAACGAGTCGATGGAATAACTTACCCTCGAAGATTCCAAAGTGTTTAACGAGAGCGGATTCTCGTGGGTGATGTAGTCGTACTCTTCCCGATCTCAAGATCGCGTAGACGATCCTTCCGGCCATGCTCGTTAAGCGCTTCCAGATCGGTCACACGTTGGAATTTTCGACGAAGACCTTCCTCTCCCTTGTTCCAGAAAATGGAGGTTGTAGCACCCTCCTCGCGATTCCTGGCAAAGACAACGGCGTGGTACCTAAGTAGGAGATCCCGCAGGCTTCGCCTTAAGCGAGTATGGTGGAGTATGAGAGAGCTATTAGTGGTCTAGGGTTTAGACACACCAATTAGAAGGCTCTAAACCGATGGCTAGGGCAATTATAAGCTCTAAACCAAACGCTCTAAACCGGAGGCTTTGGCTAGGGTTTAGATTAGAGGATAGGAACTTGTGTTCAGAGGAGGAGCCCCGCCTCCTTTTATAAGTGGAGGGCGGCCAAGGGAGGAGGAGTCCCTCCCAACTCGGCTTGGTGGGCGCCGGGTTGGAGGAGGATTCCTCCCCTCGGTTTGCCCTCTTTCCTCTTTCCCTCTCTTTCCTGTTTTAGCCGTTTGACTTTTCAAACTTGCTATTTGACTTTTCGATTAGGATTCAATTTAATCCTTCATTTGGAACAGCGAGAACACTTAGTACATGATGCAATCATTCCAATATGTAATGACACATTCATGTACCCTCCCCCTGAGTGCTTGGGACATTCCGAACCTTCTAGAACATTCCGATGAAAACACCTAATCATTCCTAACTACGAAACGGACTTTCCTTATATGAATCTTATTCTCCGAACCATTCCGGATCACCTCGTGATATCCGGATCCCATCCGAGACTCGAACAACAATCGCTCTTTCTCATAATACCATAACTACTCAAACAACGTCGAATCCTTAAGTGTGTCTCCCTACGGTTCGTGAATTATGCGACATGATCGAGACACTTCTCCTAACAATAACCAATAGAGGAATCTGGAAATTCATATGGCTCCCACATATTTCTCGATTACTTTACGATCGAATGAACTACTTACATACGATACCAATTTCCCTTTGTCTCACGATAGTTTGCTTATCCGAGGTTATGATCGTCAGTATCTCGCATACCTAGTTCAACCTCGTTCGACAAGTACTATTTTCTCGTTCGTGATATGTGATACCTTGTGAGCCAGTCACATGCTTGCAAGCTAATTGGATGACATTCCACCGAGAGGGCCCAGTATATCTATCCGTCATATGGATGGACAAATCCACTCTTGATCCATGTGTTTCAACCAATACTTTCGAACACTCAATGCCACCTTTATAGCCACCCGGTTCACGGTGTGGTGTTTGATGTCATCAAAGCATCCATCCGTAAAGGTGATATGCATGATCTCATGGTCGGAATTAGGTTACTATGTATCGTAAAGCATATAGCAATTGAACTATTGAAATGACTTGATCTTTATGCTACGCTTATCTATAGGAGTATGTCCACCATATCATTCTCCTAACGATATGATCTTGTTGTTGATAACATCTCAATGTTCATGATAGGAAACCACAATCATTAATCAACCAACAAGCTAGTGAAGTATAGAGGCTATACTATGGACATCAAATTAAGTTTACAAATCACACAAGTATCAATGTTTCCTTGTTAATACTATTATAGCATGAATGTAAACATTTATCATAAACACAAAGATATAATAATAACTACATTTATTATTGCCTCTAGGGCATATCTCCAGATCTCCCACTTGCACTAGAGCCATCTAATCTAGATTACATGGTAATATACCGAACACCCATGGCGGTTTGGTGTTGGTCATGTTTTGCCCTCGGGAGAGGTTTAGTCAACGGATCGCCACATTCGGATCTGTGTGTACTTTGCAAATCTTTATATCCCCATCCTGGATATGTTCTCGAATAGCGTGAAAACGCAGCTTGATGTCTTGACTTCTTGTGTGACCTTGGTTCTTGCGCATTGGCTATGGCGCCCATGTTATCACAAAGATGATAGACATTGGGTCCAGCGCACTAGGAACCACACCAGCTCAGTAATGAACTCTTTCATCCATATCGCTTCTTGTGAAGCCTCCTAAGCGACCATGTATTCGATTCGGTTGAAGATCTCGCCACAAGGCTTTGCTTTGCACTCCTCCGATAGCTGCTGCACCATTCAAAATAAATACGTATCCAGTTGTGATTTAGAATCATCCGATCGGTGTTCCAACTAGCATCGGTGTAACTGCTAACAACGAGTCGTTCATCACCTCCATAAGAAAGAACCATATCCTTAGTTCTTCTCAAGTACTTAAGGATGTTTTTGATCATTGTCAATGATCCACTCTGGATCACTTTGATATGTGCTAGTTAAACTAACAAGATATGCAATGTCGGGTCTAGTACATAGCATGGCATACATTAGAGATCCTATGGTGAGGCATAGGGAGTCTTACTCATCCTTTCTCTATCTTCTCGCCGATGTCGGACTTTGAGTTTTACTCAAGGTCGTATTGAGCAACATGGGCAAGAACCCTTTCTTGCTTTCTTCCATTCCAAACCTCTTTAGAACTTTGTCCAAATATGTACTGTGACAATGATATTTGGCGTTCGATCTATCTCTATAAATCTTTATGCCTAATATGTAAGCTTGCCAAGATCCTTCATTGAAAAACTATTATTCAAATATTCCTTGACACTATTAAGAAGATCTACATCATTCCCAATCAACAATATGTCATCCACATATAGTATTAAGAATGCTCTGAGCTCCACTCACTTTCTTGTAAATACAAGCTTCTCCATAAGTTTGTATAAAACCAAAACTTTGATCACCTTATCAAAAGCGTTGATTCCAACTTCGGGATGCTTCAATCCATAGATGGACCTTGAAGTTTGCATACCTTGTTAGCATCTTTAGGATCGACAAAACCTTTGGGTTGCATCATATACAACTCTTCATCAATATCTCCATTGAGGAATGCTTTTTGACATCCATCGCCATATCTCATAATCATAATATGCAGCGATTGCTAACATAATCCTCCACGGACTTTAGCTTGCTACGGTGAGAAAGTCTCATCGTAGTTAACTCCTTGAATTTGTCGAAACCCTTTTGCGACAAGTCGAGCTTTATAGATGATAACATTACCATCAAAGATCTGTTTTCTTCTTGAAAATCCATTTGTTCTCGACAGCCTTTCGCCATCCGGTAAGTCCACCAAAGTCCATACTTGGTTTTCGTACATGGATCCAATCTCGGATTTCATGGCTTCTTGCCATTTATTGGAATCTGGGCTCATCATCGCTTCCTCATATGTCTCGGGTCATCGGTGTTGTCCACCAACATGACACTCATAACGGGATCATACCAATCTGGAGTGGTACGAGTTCTCGTTGACCTCCGAGGCTCTGTAGCAACTTCAACCGAAGTTTCATGATCACCATCATTAGCTTCCTCTCTTATTGGTGCAGGCACCACAGGAACTTCTTCCGGTGCTGCGCTACTCGCAATTTCGAGAGAAGGTTCGACAACCTCGTCGAGTTCTACTTTCCTTCCAGTCACTTCTTTCGAGAGAAATTCCTTCTCTAGAAAGGATCCATTCTTGGCAGCGAAGATTTTGCCTTCGGATCTATGATAGAAGGTATACCCAATAGTTTCTTTTGGGTATCCTATGAAGACACATTTTTCCGCTTTGGGTTCAAGCTTGTCCGGCTATAACTTCTTTACATAGGCTTCGCATCCCCAAACTTTAAGGAACGACAATCTAGGTTTCTTCCCAAACCATAATTCATACGGTGTCGTTTCAACGGATTTAGACGGTGCCATATTTAAAGTGAATGCGGCTGTTTCTAATGCATAACCCCAAAATGATAGCGGTAAATCTGTAAGTGACATCATAGAACGAACCATATCTAAGAGAGTTCGATTACGACGTTCGGACACACCATTACACTGTGGTGTTCCCGGCGGTGTCAACTGTGAAAGTATTCCGCATTTCTTCAAATGCTCGCCAAACTCGTAACTTAGATATTCACCTCCACGATCGAGCGTAGAAATTTAATCTTCTTGTTACGTTGATTCTCTACCTCACTTTGAAACTCCTTAAACTTCTCGAAAGTTTCGGACTTATGTTTCATGAAATAGATATACCCATATCTACTCAAGTCATCCGTGAAGGTAAGAACATAACGATAACCACCGCGCGATGCTACACTCATTGGACCACACACATCGGTATGTATGATTTCCAATAAGTCCGTAGCTTGCTCCATCATACCAGAAAATGGAGTCTTAGTCATTTTTCCCATCAGACATGCTTCGCATCTTTCAAGTGGTTCAAAATCAAGTGATTCAAGAAGTCCATCGGAATGGAGTTTCTTCATACGCTTCCAATGTGACCAATACGACAGTGCCACATATAGGTCGAATTATCGCTTGATTTCAAACGTTTAGCCTCAATGTTGTTGATATGTGTATTTCCACTATCGAGATTCAATAAGAATAGACCATCTATCAAAGGTGCATGTGCATAAAACATATTAATCATATAAATCGAACAACCATTATTCTCTGACTTAAACAGTAACCGTCTCTTAATAAACAAGATCCCGATATAATGTTCATGCTCAACAGCACTAAATAACAATTATTTAAGTATAAAACTAATCCCGATGGTAGATGAAGGGTAGCGTGCCGATCGCGATCACATCAACCTTTGATCCGTTTCCCACGCGCCGTCACCTCGTTCTTCGCTAGCTTCGTTTTATTCTGCGGCACTGCCCGAGTTACAAATATGAGCAACCAACCCGATTATCAAATACCCAGGCACTACTACGAGTACTAGTGAGATACACATCAATAACATGTATATCAGATATACCTTTCTTCTTGATGTTGCCGTTCTTCAGATCCGCCAAGTATTTTGGGCAATTCCGCTTCCAGTGACCTTCTCCCTTGCAGTAAAAGCACTCTGTATCAGGCTTGGGTCCAGCCTTGGTCTTCTTTGCCGGCGTGGTAACTTTCTTACCACCCTTCTTGAAGTGCCCTTTTGCTTAGACTTGCCTTTCTAGAATTTGGTGGTCTTATTGACCAACAACACTTGGTGCTCTTTCTTGATCTCCACTTCTGCAGATTTCAACATGGCAAAGAGTTCTGGCAACGTCTTGTTCATGTTCTGCATGTTGTAGTTCATCACAAAGTTCTTGTAACTTGGTGGTAGTGATTGGAGGACACGGTAAATCACCAAAGCATTAGGAATCACTATACCCAAGCTTTGAAGTTTGTTTGCGTGCCCAGACATCTTAAGCACATGCTCACCGTGGCCATGCCCTCTTCCATCTTGTAGTTAAAGAACTTTTCGAAGCCTCATAGCTTTCAATTGCCGCATGAGTCTCAAAAATCAATTTGAGATCCTCGACAATATCATATGGGTGAATTCTCAAACCTTTTACAAGCTCCGATTCCAAACCATACAAGATAGCACCTTTGAACTATGGATCTTGATTCTTAGCGAGGTAAACATTCTTTACTTCATCGGCGACATCATTGCAGTGGTCACCCAATGAGTGCATCCAAGACATAGGTCAAATTACCAGGTGTGAGGACAATCCTCAAGTTGCGGAACCAATCCATGAAGTTGCTTCCATTATTTTCAACTTTTCTTTCTCTAGGAGCATTAAAATTGATGGTAGGGGCTGCCATTGATCTACAACATATTTGCAATAGTTTAGACTAAGTTTATGACAAATTGAGTTCAAATTAATAATGAAATTAAACTAGGTGAACTCCACTCAAAACAACATCCCTCACATTGTTTTAGTGATCACACGAACCAGATCCACTACATCAACACCGATCATCACGAGAGTTGATACGGTTTCAATGGCGAACAATCGTCATGTTCATCATATCTACTATATGATTCATGCTTTACCTTTCGGTGATCCGTGTTCGAGACCATGTCCGTACATGCTAGGCTCATCAAGATCAAACCTTAGTTTCCGCATGAGCAAATCTGGCTTGCTCACGTTGTATACACTTGCGTAATCTAACACCCGATCATCACGTGGTGCTTGAAACAACAAGCTTTATAGCGGTGCTAACTAAGGGTGAACACTTTATGACTTGAAATTCATGTGCATGAGGATCATCTTATAATGCTACCGTCCTACTAAGCAATACAAGATGCATAAAGGATTAACATCACATGCAATTCAATAATATGTGATATGATATGGCCTTTCTTCTTTGTGCTTCCGATCTCCATCTTCAAGCACGAACATGATCTCCATCATCACCGGCATTGCATCAAGGTCAATGGCGCTTCTCCATGGTTGTCGTCCACGGCTTCAACTATTACAACTACTTTGAATAGACACGCGGGTCTTAACATAAATTAAAGACAACCATATGGCTCCTGCCGGTTGCCAACTTACAATAAGGAACATTGCATACATCAAATATAATCACAATCATGGCCATATCACATCATCAGACACCTGCAAAACAAAGTTAGACGCCTCTACTTTCTTTGCATATTTTACGTGGTTTGGGGCTTTCAATAAGTGTCGTTCTAACTTACGAACAAGAACCACAACATTGATACTAGCATTGTTGATCACCCGTTGTAAATTGGATCTTAACTATGCTAGGAGAAACAGCACCATAAAGCCACTTATGCAATATAAGTTGCATGTCAAGCGTGGAGCAAGTCTCATGAACGATGTCATGTAAGGTTAGCCGGGCGCTTCATCCCAACATACCGCAAGATGCAAAGTACACAAGAAGCAATCGACAATAAAAGCATCAACGTCCATAATGACCATTGTGTTCTACTCGCAGCAGATCTACATATAGACACGGCTCGATACCCTTTGGGGTTTCGTAGCATGGAAAACAAAAATTTCTATCGCATACAAACAAACAAGCCAAGATCTATCTACTAGATTGTAGCAACGAGTCGATGGAATAACTTACCTCGAAGATTCCAAAGTGTTTAACGAGGCGGATTCTCGTGGGTGATGTAGTCGTACTCTTCCCGATCTCAAGATCGCGTGAGACGATCCTTCCGTGGCTGCGTTAAATGGCGCTTCCATGATCGGTCACACGTTAAATTTTCGGCGAAGACCTTCCTCTCCTTGTTCCAAAGAGCGGAGGTTGTAGCACTCTCCTCGCGATTCGGCTGACCTGGCGTGTAATGGAAGTAGAGGGAGATCATGAGCTTGCCTTAAGCCGGGCAGTATGGTGGAGTATGAGAGAGCTATTAGTGGTATAGGGTTTAGACACACCAATTAGAAGGCTCTAAACAAGGCTAGGGCACTCTAAACAAACGGCTCTAAACCGGAGGCTTTGGCTAGGGTTTAGATTAGAGGATAGGAACTTGTGTGTCTAGAGGAGGAGCCTGCCCTCATTTTATAGGTGGAGGGCGGCCAAGGGAGGGGGTCCCTCCCCAACTCTTGGTGGAGGCGCCACGGTTGGAGGAGGATTCCTCCCAACTCGGTTTGCCCCTCTTTCCTCTTCCCTCTCTTTCTGTTTTAGCCGTTTGACTTTTCAAACTTGCTATTTGACTTTTCAGTTTAGGATTCAATTTAATCCTTCATTTGGAACAGCGAGAACACTTAGTACATGATGCAATCATTCCAATATGTAATGACACATTCATGTACCCCCAGTCTTGGGACATTAGGAACCTTCTAGAACATTCCGATGAAAACACCGGAATCATTCCCGAACTCAAAGCAGGACTTTCCTTATATGAATCTTATTCTCCGGACCATTCCGGATCACCTCGTGATATCCGGATCCCATCCGAGACTCGGACAACATTCGGTCTCTTTCTCATAATACCATAACTACTCAAACAACGTCGAATCCTTAAGTGTGTCTCCTACGGTTCGTGAATTATGCGGACATGATCGAGACACTTCTCGAACAATAACCAATAGAGAATCTGGAAATTCATATGGCTCCCACATATTTCTACGATTACTTTGCGATCGAATGAACCACTTACATACGATACCAATTTCCCTTTGTCTCACGATAGTTTACTTATCCGAGGTTATGATCGTCGGTATCTCGCATACCTAGTTCAACCTCGTTCTACCGACAAGTACTCTTTTCTCGTTCGTGATATGTGATCCCTTGTGAGCCAGTCACATGCTTGCAAGCTAATTGGATGACATTCCATCGAGAGGGCCCAGAGTATATCTATCCGTCATATGGATGGACAAATCCCACTCTTGATCCATGTGTTTCAACCAATACTTTCTGAACACTCAATGCCACCTTTATAGCCACCTAGTTACGGTGTGGTGTTTGATGTCATCAAAGCATCCATCCGGTAAAGGTGATATGCATGATCTCATGGTCGAAGGAATTAGGTTACTATGTATCAGAAAGCATATAGCAATTGAACTATTGAAATGACTTGATCTTTATGCTACGCTTATCTATAGGAGTATGTCCACCATATCATTCTCCTAACGATATGATCTTGTTGTTGATAACATCTCAATGTTCATGATAGGGAAACCACAATCATTAATCAACCAACAAGCTAGTGAAGTATAGAGGCTATACTAGGGACTTCAAATTAAGTTTACAAATCACACAAGTATCAATGTTTCCTTGTTAATACTATTATAGCATGAATGTAAACATTTATCATAAACACAAAGATATAATAATAACTACATTTATTATTGTCTCTAGGGCATATCTCCAACAACAACATCTGGCGGGATATAGACTGTTGTCTGGAATCGTGTTGACCCACGAAATCAGGAAAAAATGGCAAGAAAAAGTGCTGCTAGTGCATGAATAGAGTAAAAGACAAACCGATTACGTCATCAACATTAAAAACATAATTCTGAAATTCAAAATACTTTATAGGTCAAACCGATTGTTCAAGTTAAAATCCGTTTTCACATTTAGACTAGTCACGACGAGATCTTCGAAACTAGATCCTATATTGATATATTTTAAGAACTTTTTTTTTGCTCCAAAAGGTTATCCACACGTAACATGTAAGTTATCCTGGTTGTACTATATAAGTTATCCACCAGATAACACATAAGTTATTCATCCTATGAATGGATTCTATGTTTGAATTTTTTACGCGTGCGAACACATAAATGTGGACTTCTCCGATTTAGGATGTATTTTTACCGAGTCGACGACGATGAAGTCTTGCTATCTTAACACTTAGGCTATTGTAACTAAAATAGAGGTAACTACCTCTTAAAAATACAATATTCACAAAGAGAACTAAAGTTATTCTGAAAATTATATAAAGTTATCCATAGAGATAAATAAAAAGTTATACATGACACTGTAAAATAATTATCCACTAGTAACACGAGAGTTATCAATGCTTCGGCATGTAAGTTATCCACCTAATAACATGTAAGTTATCCACCACTACCACGGCGTATGGGTGACGAAGCCTCGAAGATTGCTAGGATATCGAACTTTTATCGCTCGTTGATGCTAACACATCGACACGATGAAGTCTCGGTACCCTAATACCTAGGCTATAGTGTCTCAATTAAATTATCCCGTATCTCACATTTACTTAACTAAACTAAAATATATGGAGCAACCGATGTTTCATGAGATGAAAAAATACAAAAAGTTACCCATATCAGAGATGTGAACTCTTCTACTCAGCCCGTTTATATGGTGGATAACTTATATGTTACATGGTGGATAACTTACTACTATTACATGGATAACTCTCGTGTTAAGGGTAGGTAACTTTTTGATCCAATTTTTTTTATCGAAACATATAGTTTTGAAGATCTCGTCGTGACTAACTCAACGGTGAAAACGGATCCTAAATCAGATAAATCATTTAATCTACAAAACATTTTAAATTTTTGATTTGAACCTTAGCTGCTCTAATTTGAGTGTTCACACTTCAAGCCTGCCGTCCAGCAATTATTTCAATCAAACGACAAAGATCAGCCCGCCAGGTTTTACAAACCGCCGACCGTTCTGAACATAGATTTTCCAAAAAAAATTACCCAAATGCAACGGGTGTAATATGGAGTATATATTTTGTACTCGGGAGAATCTATTTCGGAGCAACAATACGAAGTATCTAGGCGGCTATGCACGTTAATTAACCAGATCGTGATTGGGTTACCCATACCCTAAAACAACCCGCCGCGATTGAGCACGATTCATGGCAATCAACAATCGAGTAGAACTCGTACGTGTTTCTTTGTGGTGGTTGGTCCTAACCCGATCGGCGTGCCCCAATATTCTACTAGCGCGATCCAGTTTCTAAATTAGTAGTGTACGTTCAAAAACGAAATCTTTGCACTGCCCGATTGTCTCTGGTGTATATACGCTGTACATGTACCGATCCATTTTCTTTAATTTCGCCAAGACAAAATCAATGATGACCGGACCAACTCATTGGCAGCTAGCCAGCCAGCCAGCAGTACAAACTTTGGCAGCGAATTATCACGACAACGTGTACACATTCCAGCGGTTGTTTACAGCTAATTCCAAGAAAGCGGCGGCCGCACAGCGCCTAAAATAGACGCACAAACATCGATCTACAGTACTAGTATAAAGAGATTAGCTTAATTTCTTTTTTTTTCTAAAATTATTATACATACTCTTAAACAAATTGAGAGAGAAAAAATTGTTGGTAGAGCCAGGTGGCCTGGTTGCTGACTGGCCACCGTGCTCCAATGATTGGCGGAGCTGCCTGAATTAGCTCCCTGAATATCGAAAGGCTCCGGCTGGCAGGCTAGCCGGAAGGAAACAGGCCGATTTCACCGCCCGGATTCAGCCCGGCCGTTTCTACCAAAGTCAACGCCGCCGCAAACGGCCACCAAGATTCCGTGAACGCGGTGAGATTTTGTGTTCTTAACCGCAGCAGAGCGTGGCTACGGGTACACACGCAAAGAGACCCACCCGCATTCCACATTTTTTGTATTCAGTACAAACCACCTCTTTGGTGGTGTGTGGCACCGAAAAATTCTGAATTTGTATCATGTTACCGCAGCATCCTAACAAAATCTGCAAAATCTTATTTAATTTGTGTGGGGACAAAGCCAATTAGTAGGTTTAATTTCTCGGCACATTCAGTGAGACGGTGACACACACACACACACACAATGATCATGCTCGGGGTGTAATTATGATCCCTCACACGATATATATTCGATTTACTTGCTAATTTAGCTAAGCGAAAGGGCAACAACAATTAATCGAGTAGGTTTAAGTTCTCCGTACCACGAGTAATGAGACGGTAACATGAACAAAATGATCATGCTCGGTGCAATTTTGGTATCGAGTGTCCATATATATTTAGATGTGTAATTATGATACCTCGCGCATATCGGACATAATGATGTATTGTCGAATGCATTGATCATAAATATTGTTATCGGATTCGAACCAAAGGCCACAAACAAATGAACTTAAGTTGGAATTTTTGCAAATTTGATTTACCCGTTGCTGATTTATCCCAGCGAACAAACAAAGATAATTAATTCAGTAGGTTTAATCCCTCCATACCACGATCAATGACAGGGTGACGCGTGCACAATGATCACGCTGGGTGTACTTATGATACCCCGCACACGTAAATTTTTCATAATAAAACGATGCAAGGCCTAGTACATTGATTACAAATAATATAAGCATATCCGTGAGTGTATATATTTTAACGGCCATGATGTTTATTTTTTTGTTAAGGTCACGGCATATTCAAAACGGCTTGAGTACATTATAGTACTAGGTGAATCTATATTTTACATAATTTATGGACTTTTTATTTCATTGGCTTTTTTTTAAAAAAAAAGTAGTTCTAATGGGTGTACACCTAGCAGGACAATAAAACTCTCTCCAAGTATAAAAAATACAAATAAGTAAAGAAACCCAATACCGGAAGACAAGAAAATTACAGGGGTGGAAACTCCAGAAGACCTCGATCAATCATCTGTGATTTCGGCGACAAATACTGCAGGGAGAGAGAATCCAAAGCCCTCCTTTGGGTTTGTCTCTTCCCCTCTCCTCCCCCTTCTCCCACCCACCCCTGCTCCCCTCCTCCTCTGCGGGTGTGTTGTGGAGGGGAGGAAGAGCAAGAACCAAGCGCTGCTGCCAACGCTGCACAGCCTGGGCTCTCCGATCATTGATTGCCCATCTATTACCTTCCTTTTCTGTGATATACTACAATCCCATCTATCCCTTATATATATCTCTCCTCCTGGTTCTTCGCAATCTCCCCTCTCTTCTAGATTTCGGGGGCTTCAGGATAGCCCCTTCCTACCGAAGCTTTGCTAAGTAGTTTCTGTTCTTGGGTTTTCTTGGTTGCTTAGGGTCTCCGATTTTGTGGGTTCCCTGTTTCTTGGTCCTTCCCCGCCTATCTTGCAATCTTGTTGAGTTATTCTCTTCGTTTGCCCTCATGGACGATAGGATTCCGCCGCCCTCTCACTTGCAGTATTCGCCCTCTCCTGTCCATCATTCTTCGCCTCATCACCACCTCAATTCCATGAGGTACTCTGCCTCTGAAAGAGAAAGGTGAGGTTCCTGCTTCGCTATTTCCTCGCTCGAGTTTTGGTTTCGTTTTTGATCCAGCCTTTTGGGAATCTTCCGCGAAGTACGAGATTTGGTGCCTGTGGTGGAGATTTCTGCCTAATTACTCCGGCCTTCTTCAAGTCCTGAGATTGCGATGGAGGAGTGATCTGTGGCGATAGGGATTTCGATGATTGCTCCCTCCCGATAGATTTAAGTTCGGCTTGTTCATGTAAATTTTGTCTGTAATAAGTTAGTCATTACTTTGATAAAGTCATGTATAAATATTTATATCTTGCTGGATCTTGTTGTATAAATCTAATCGAAGTTCTAGTTTTTACCGGGTCCTTGTTGGCTTCTAGTTATTCTAGATGCGTCAGATTATGCTTCTACTTTCTGTAATACAGTACTAACCTATCATGTGCTCGTTAGGGTTAGAGTGACCTGTCTTGCACTAATAGGCTTGTTTCTTTGGCAGATATCTGGCTGAGTTGCTTGCTGAGAGGCAGAAATTAGCCCCATTTGTTCAAGTTCTTCCCTTCTGTACCAGGCTCTTGAACCAAGGTTCAATTTTATTTCAGGCATTACTGTAATTTTACCTGTTTATATGCTGTTTAACAATGTAGCTATTATGTGTCGTTAATAATGCAGTAGATTCAGTCATTCACTTGCTATCGCTGATTGCTAAATTTTATTTTACCCCAAGTCTGTTAGGTTATCGGCTGTTGGTATTAGTTATAAGTTCCTATGCCAATTGGCTGACCTGCTATATCTTTGTGGATATATGGTACTCTCTCTGTCAGAAAATATTGGTATCATTATCATTTATTCCTATTAGTCGCTCAGTGGAGTTAAACCAGATCTTCTGTTAATGCATTTCTCTACTGGTAAGATTAACGGCATGGTAGTCAGTCAGTGGAGTTAAACCTGATTTTCTATTATTACATTTCTCATATGCCCTATCATCTAATATACTGGTAAGATTAACGGCACGGTAGTAGCTTTGTCCGGCTCTATTAATAACTTTTCCCTCGTAACTCTGTCTCCTAACTGACTTCACACTTTGGAATTGATGCTTTTTTAATAAAGGGAATTGATGCTTTTTTATATATCCACAAAATATATCTATTTTTAGAATGGTCACCATGCAGCTTATTCCTATTCTTTAATTGAGTGATGTGACAAATTGCTACCTCGTTGCTGCCATAATTCAAGGCATTTGACACATTTGTAGAAAAAAACGCCTACTTCCCTTTTCCCAATTTACCGCAGCACAAATAGTATTACTGTTATTGCTATGCTATAGCATATTAAATATCATATCTGCTACTGCCTCATCATCACCATGTTTGTTTAATGCAGAGATTTTGCGGGCATCTTCTATGCCACCTAACCATAATTTTGTTGATGCTGAGAGAATCGAGCATGGTAGCCCATTAAGGTTACCTGGCCACCCAGTGAATGGTCAGCCAATGGATCTGGAGGGATGGTCAGGAATGCAAACAGAGGTAATGTGGATTTAGGCAACCCCTGGTTATCTTGACATTTAATTGCTACGTTGTAATTGCATTTGAATAGAATGTGTAGCCTGGTAAAAAAGGAATGTGTACGAATTGTGGATCTATGCAAACCATGTAGTCAATTTTGTGCATAACCTTGCACTTGCTTTTGTAATTTAATGTACCAGTGTAGTATCAAACCTGACTTGTATGTTAATGACAAAGCTGAATATTATGTCTCCATTTTGACTTTTCATCTGTTCTTCATGCCACAAAAAACCACAACTTATTTATATGTTGCCACGTGTTACTTAATTCAGATTAGCCCTTGCAACTGTTTTTGTCAAGGACTGTCATCTCGCTATGTTGGCAAGTATTCTAAATCTTATTTGTAGGGAAAATATAATATCTTTTTTTCTTCAGCATATGGGGGTTCTGCAAGCATCACCAATGAGCTGGAATGGTGCCCCAGCACTTGCTGGCACCCCTGTTGTCAAGAAACTTGTGAGGCTAGATGTTCCTGTGGACAAGTATCCTAATGTACGCTTGGATTTCTTTAGTGCTTCTGTAACTTGTTTAGTGTGCTATGTCATGTCATGAATGATTTACACTCTTTTGCTTGTTACTAGTTCAACTTTGTCGGCCGTTTACTGGGGCCACGAGGAAACTCCCTGAAAAGAGTTGAAGCTACGACTCAGTGCAGAGTTTATATTCGTGGACGCGGTTCAGTTAAAGATTCTGTGAAGGTAACTAAGCACACTATCATGTATTGTTCTCCAGTTCCATATTTTAGTAACTTTGTTTGGTTAATGCTGTTGGACGCTTTTTGGATTTACCCCATGTACCATGTGTTACTATTATAATTACCACACAGGACTAAAATTAAGATATATGTTCCCTCGTGGTTAAATTGGCTAATATATAGTACTAATATATCATAGGGTGCAATGTTGGTTCACTAAAGGGTGCAATATCTATCGCGGCATCCACATCCACGGATATTTCATCATACAAACTCTACTACTGCATGTATATTTACTGGTACATGTTCATTCCAGTTGTTAGTTTAGGACCTGTAGTTAGTGGCTTTGTGGGATGGCATGGGCTACCTCTTAAACATAGTTTAACTTCATTGAGATACTGACTATTGGATAGGGTGGATGAGATTATTCTTCTGTCTGTGGCTATGTGAGTAGCACTCTGGCTTACTGTTGCCGTGTAGCCTTTATTATCTGGATCTTGTTTTTCACTGGATACTGGTGACATCTATGTTCTATCTATCAATAGTATGATTCAAAGAACTGTCCCTGTAACTTGAGCCTTTTGAGGTTGTGAGCTGTAAGAGGATCTGCAATATCCTTGCATCTTTTTAGTCTCTACCTCACAAAGTCATAGCTTCTAGCATAGCATATTAATCTGATGTTAGCCTGCTGAATATAAGTTTTTTCAGATGCAAATATCTGGCATCTTATTGCTCCAAACATAAGCTTTTGAAAATCGTGTCAGTTCTACGGTGTTGCCCTTGAACACAAAAATATCAGCCTTGCTCTTTAGTTATAGAACTTTGACAGTGGACTTAAATCTTTTTGAATAATAATACATTGTATTCTTGATGCATGTAATCTGCAGCTTCATTTCTGTTTTTTCGCACCCCCTAGCATGACGAATGGCCTAATGAATATATTATTATTTTAATACAGGAAGAGAAGCTGAGAGATAAGCCTGGGTATGAGCACCTCAATGAGGCACTGCACGTGCTTGTGGAAGCAGAGTTTCCAGCAGATATAATTGATGCGCGTCTAAACCAGGCTGTGACCATCCTAGAAGATCTTCTCAAACCAATTGTAAGCGCATCTATTTCCTCCTGTTGCTTCCATTGACTTTACAGTTTCAATATGCATGCTCTTGCTAACTAGCGCTATCATCAGGATGAGTCCATGGACTACTACAAGAAGCAGCAGCTGAGAGAGCTGGCCATTCTGAACGGCACCCTGAGAGAGGAAAGCCCGAGCCCCCACCTGAGCCCCAGCGTGTCCCCCTTCAACTCCACCGGGATGAAGCGTGCGAAAACGGGTCGGTGAAACCGGCCGCGGTTTGTGACGACAAGCTTGCTGTACTGCTGGAGATGATTGGTGTCGCATATGCTGGGAGGATCATCAGTGCTGGCCTATGCCTGTCATGATCTGCGCGCTTTACCAACCGTATGAGAGAACGGTCCGTGGTTGGGTGAACGATGATGATGGTCTCGGTGGGGTTGATGTTTGACGCTGTTCCTATTATTTATTCTTTGTGCAATTCTGACCTTTGAGAGAAAAAAACATTAACATTAATTATTGGTTTGGGCGAAAAAGTTTAACAAGGCCAGTTGGCCAGAGCTGGGATTCGTCCAAGTGTCGGACAATAATCGGTCGGTCAGTCCTCCAGGTATTTGTTTGTGCCTGGAAGAAATAGCTGCAATATCATATTACTGTGTCAAGCGCTGATGGTTTTCTGTGTGTGTGTGTGTGTGTGTGCGTGTGTGGGCCAGTAGTAGTACGAGACAACCGGACAAAGCATTGCTGGGAGACAGGCAGGCTCCGCTAATGATGATGATTTGCATTCATAAATATTTTTGCTTCCCTTGTCTCTTTGTCCAGCACTCTTGCGCTGCAAAGTGCTACTCCACCTCTGTCCTGGAAAATATGTGGGCAAATTTCTCCCAACCTGAGATTGTTCCAGTGAAATGGTCTCTGTATTAGTGCTAGATTAGCATTGGTAAATTTGATAGATTAGCATTGGTAAAACCACAGTATCTTGACTTCATAATTTTGCTAGATTAGCATTGGTAAAATCACAGTATCTTGATTTTGTAATTTGTCACTAGCATATTTTATAGTACTATCAAAGTGGCACATTTGGGGACAGTTCCTGAAATCAAGCAACTCTTCGTTGACAAACTGAGCCAGTCACCGTCTATAGTTGGGGCAAGCTTTGCATGTTACCATGTGCTCCCATGGTTTTCGCCGTGGCAGGTAAGGTCGCGGCCGGAGACATCACTCGCTCGCTCATGTCATGTGCAGGGTGGCAGCCTAGGTTTCGGCCAATAAAGTGCCGGCAAGGGCCACTCAGGGTCACGGAGAGAAAAAGGCTCTCAATCATTCCGCACAGCCTTTTCCTGGCGCCTTTGCCAGGGCAGCGGCTTCGTTTCGTTCGCATGAGACGTCAGGGAGCTAGATTTACCTGCCCCGGATCTTACCTTTCCTTCCCTCCCTGTGGTGTGGACGTGTGGTGTGGTCCTCCCATGGAGAAAGTTCAGATCAAGGAGAAGAATAGTACTGTAACTGTCCAGGTCTCGTCAGTGGTCACTCGGTCTATTTTACTCCACCGTCTGGCCGGCACAAATCGAGATGAGTATCTGGTGATTTTGATCGCTCTGGTATCTGGACTAATAAGAAAATCGGATGCGACCGCGGATGGAAGCCTGGAAGGCCGGCCACTGATTGATCCATCGGCGTTGAATAGCCAAAGCCTGTAAGTAAAAACTTTGAATTTGTGTAGTAGTAGTATCCTGCAGGATCTTCCTTTTCTTAATCTTCCCATGGTGCAGGAGAGATTTGACGGGAAGATATATACCGATAAAAATATATTAGTAGCATCTCATTTTCATGTGACGTAGGGCGGAAAAATATTACTGGTACTGTGGAGGAATAGAACAATGTACTTGAACAATGATGTCCAAGAAAAGAAAAAACAGAACGGCCTTGTAGACTAATAATGAATTAATAATAGTGTCATGCCTAAGACGAGATTACGAAAGGTTTGAGGTGACGCTGTGTGCTAAGACGAGTATTTCAATGCCAAACAGCGTTTTACAGATGAACATTATGCTATCAGACAGCGACCCTCCGGAGGATACTCCAACGCCGCATGACATCGCAATCACATGATGGCTTGCATCCTCGCACATGCTTCACGAACTGACCCCTTGATTCCAGGCTCCACGAGGGTAGTTTTCTTTTAGATTGAATGTCACGCGGAGTAAAATACTGACCACTTTGAAAGCACACATATCTCGTTGAATCCCTGGAAATGTTGGCTGGACCATCAGACAAGCAAGGGGATCATTTCAACAGGTTCCACATAGGCATGTAAACACGGTGCCTTAAGCTTCTGCATATACGATAGATCAAACCTGTTCGTTCCTTGCGCTGCTTAGTCTACATCCTCCTCCACTTGTCGAGCTCCTTGGTTGTCGCTTTGATCAGCTTCCTCGTGCTCTCCATCACCTCGTCAAACAGGATGTCAAACTCTTGACTGCACAGTTTTTTTTACACGATTGTGTTAGAAGGATGAGATAACACGTGACAGTAAATTATCATGTAGGAAGAATACACTACAAGCAGCTTAATTCTTTAAACATAGATAGCCTTTAACAAAATTTACCAACCGTTACCAAAAAGTGCAGAACCACCTTTTGGCATTCAAGGTCAAACATACCCCTTCTATGGACGTAAGCTTGACAAACGATAGGAAATGGCCAAATGGAGCCATCTTGCATTTTTGCATTAACATAAATTAGAGTTGCTGCTTACTCGTATAAGCAGATTCAAGGTCAAACACGGCTCGTCTATGGATGTTGAGAAATAGGAGATGCCCAAATGAAGCCATCTTGCGTTAGTACAGAGCATAGAGTAACTGCTTACTCGTAAGGAAGACTCCTGGAGTTCTGAAATGATCTCCTGATGTTTGAATATTTCCCATTCTCGTCATACGCCATTCCCTTCCCAAAACCATAACCAAAACCTATTCCTATTCCACATCCAGCACCAGCTCCAAATCCCAGCTGTAAACCAGGGAATCCAGCTCCAATTCCTGCACCTGTTTAGCGACATAAGACATTAGAAAAGAACAGACAAGATAACCTGCTGTGAAATAATGTCCATAGTCAGCACATGCGGAATCATGTGTTTTATCATGTTCACCGCCACCGGCTTAAATAATTTGTTCTTCTTGATTGTATTCTATCTCTTTGAAGTATTTAGGAAGCCAACTCCAACATGTGATCTTATATATTTTGGTAGTATAACTTGCAACTAACACAAGTGATTACAGTGGGAGGAACAACAGAGGGCACATGAACAAGATTTGTATCCATGTGAATATCTGACGACTTTATCCTTCAATTTAAAAAAATAACAGACCAGATAACTTGATGTTAATAATGTCCACAGCCAGCATATGAGGATCCAGATGTGTTATCGTGTTCACCATCACCGGCTTAAATAATTTGTTCTTCCGATTGTACTCTATCTCTTTCAACTCTGAAAGTACTTAGGAAGCCAACGCCAACATGTCATCTTCTGCATTTTGTTAGTACAACTATTTTGACTGTAAGTTTGTTAGTACAACTTACAACTAACACAAGTGATTATAGTGGGAGGAACAACTCAGATCAGGCTGCATGGAACAAGATTTGTAGAGTTGCAGATTTTGTCAAGGTGGAACAAATGCACAGGACGAAAAGAAAGAATACAATCAAATGTCGCGCGGATGACCTCAAGCATCCATGTGAATATATAACGACCTTGACCTTGAATTAGCAAAAACAGGTTTGGTTTAACAGGTTCGGTTGCTAACATGTCACTAGAGCAATCTGGATTAGTTACACTCGTTTTAGTTTTAACAGGCTCGTTTGCTATCAGATGGGTACACTACACTCGAACAAACTGTCACCAGATATACTATATCAGCGATACTATCATAATATTATGATTCTTGAGTCTTGACCGCAACTTCCACTTCAGGTATGCATATTATTTAGTCATTCCAAGATATTGTGTGCTTGTAAAAAATGAAGACACATATATTGTGTATGACAGTCATCCACATAATCCCAAACAAAAAACTAGTCATCACTTCCACATTTCCACCATATGAATCATCTTGACGTGAACCGAATCAAACCTACATGAAAACGTTGGAACATATATTTTCACAGGAATCCCACAGCAAGGAAAATCATCCAGAGTCCAATGTTTTTTCTACACAATTGCACCTGAACCCTACGGTCTTACTACTCCAACAGTTGTTGATAACACGCAACTGATTAGAAGTGCAGGATATGTTTATACGGTTCAAACAAGTAAAGAGTCTCGAATCGAATTGCTCGGAGTGCCTAGTCTGATCCTGACGGTGACGGGTGCCGACTCCCGAATCCCCCGCACACTATCCACCGCTGACGGCACCAAATATCCATATTAAACACCGGTCAGCAGCCTACGCACAAACTGAACCTAATTGGTGGCAGACATGTACCATGACCACCGCGGATTCAGTCCAAGATGACAGAGAGGAGGGGCGGAAGAAGGAGAGGAGGACTATGCTGGATTGGTAAGGACACATACCGCCGAGGAAGCCGAACCCGACGCCGACGCCGCAGCCGGCGCCGATGCCGAAGGAGGGGCCGAGCTTGCCGAGCGCGTCCGACCTCACCACCGGAAGGCCCCACCTCGACGACCCCCTCCTCCTACCGCCGAACGACATCTCTCTCTCTCGCTCGCCCGCCCTCCGAAGGTTCAGTAGAGTTCGAGATTCTCTTTCGGAGTGACCCGTGGGTGGGTGAGGACTGAGGAGGGAGCGGACGGAGACGAGAGTGACGGGTCCGTTTGGCCGCGCCCAAACCTGGCCAACGGGCCGCTTTTAAACGGGCCGACACGTGAGCCCGCGAAATAAGCCCGGCACCGGCCCGGCTCGGCCCGCGCGTGCCGGCCCGTCAAACGTCGGGGCCGTGCCCGTGCCGCGGCCTCAGGCACGGGCCGCCCGGCAAGGCCGTCTAGACCACAGAGAATTGTTTAATAGTTGCAAAAATAGCAAGGTGGGGTTCGAACTCGGATCAACCGGTCATCCCTCTCTAACGTCTAGACCTGGATTGGTAAGGACACATACCGAGGAAGCCGAACCGACGCCTTGCAGCCGTGGCCAAAGCTTGCCGAGCGTCAGACCACCACCCTTGGCCCCACTCGACGACCCTCCTCCCTGCCGACGACATCTCTCGCTCGCTTGTACTCAGAAGGTTCGGTGAGTTCGAGATTCTCTTCGGAGTGACAGGTGGGTGGGTGAGGGCCCGAGGAGGCGGAGACGAGGCAGGTCCGTTTGGTAGCCAAACACAGCCAGTACTTTTAACGGCCGACACGTGAGCCCATGAAATAAGCCGGCCGGCTCGGCCGTCTGTGACCTCGAACCTGGCCGGCCGTCAACGTCAGGCGATGCCGTGCTGCTGACCTCGAAGCTGCAGACCGGCAAGGCCCGTCTAGACTGGCAAGAATTCGTGTTTAATAGTTGCAAAATAGCAAGGTGGGGTTCGAACTCCGGATCAACAGTCATCCCTTCCTCTCTAACCACCAGACCATCCATTTTCTTGTGTTAAACTAGTATCCCGGACTCTTTTATATGTTTTGGACCAAACGTGCCTAACGGGCTGCATCTCTCGCGTGCCTAACGGGCCAACGTGCCGGCCCGGCAGATTCTGGGGCCGTGCCCGGGCCTCGAGGCCAGGCCCCGTGCTGGCCCGGCACGTTTGCTTGACGGGCCACGGCGGGCCGCGCCGGGCCAGGCCCGTTTAGCGCGTGCCGGGCTTGGGCCGTGCCGGGCCGGCCCGTTGGCCAGATTTGCCGCGCCTCGCCACTCGATCAGCCTCGTGATCCGTGCGCGCCCCCATTTTACGCAACCGTATCAACGTTTGCGCTTGGAGTTAGGAGGCCGCTCCAGTTCAAGATCCCCCCTGTTTTCCGCCTTTTAAACTGCAGGCTCAGACTTCAGAGCTTAGACATTCTGAAGATTCAGAACAATCCACCTAAAACTCATGATTCCGCAGACATTCATGTGTTGATGACCTTGAAAAGTGTATATGCAGTCAGCGTCCAGATACCATGTAGCCTGTAGGCACAGCGTCGCTATCTGAGAAATTGCCGCGTCCCAGAACTACAGAATTCAGCCATAGAAATGCAGAAAGTTCTACAGATAATGCTTGAAACATGTACACGAATCACTGGGCAATCTGCTCCTGCTTATTAGTATGGTATAGTGGTGTTTACACCTTTGCCAACAACAACTATACGCCGCCCTGTCGGGGGCATCAGAAAGAATGGGAAACATGTTGCTTATAGCAGGATGGTTGCTCAATCAAAAGGCAACCAGCTCCTGTTTACATCAATTACAACAGTATGGCGCGCTAGATCTCTGCTCCTCGGCATCAGCAGAATCTTTAATATACCACAGGAAAATTGGTTAACAGAACTGGGTGTGAGTAGAATGACATTTTACATGATATACGGTGTTGGTAAAGGTTAATTACAAGCTAACAATCCTTGACAGCATGTACGCATCTTCGACCTCCGCCTCGTTAGTTTCCTGTACGTCAAAGCAGATATTACAAGAAGCAGTGCAAGTCAGACTTCGTTTTTCAGTTTACCGAAAAGATTCTGGAAATGAAGCCACTGTAACAATTAGTCGAGTTGTGTATTTGGCCACTGTAACAATCAGAAATCAAGAACCATACCTGTGAATTTGGCATGTTAGTACTGGTTATGTACCGCCCCAATGCACCGTCACCCCGAAGTATTTTAGCCCCGCACCCAGGCTTATCAACAGAACCAATTGCCTCCTCATCCACCACAACAGCATCTATTCGCTCATCTCCAGGTTTCTCATCTGGGATCTGTTTATGAAGAATGTCAGAATGTATGCCTCAATCTTACATTACTATTACAGAAAATACGAGCAGCTACCTCATACATGGCCTCCAGTAAAAAGTTCTCTAAAATAGCTCTCAGACCACGTGCGCCAGTATTTCTGGCTATGGCCTTCTTTGCTATTATTCTCAGAGCAGCATCAGTAAAGTGCAGCTTAACCTGAAGAACCGAAAAACTAGAAGGTTAAATTACTGCAAACAAGAAAATCTATTACCAGGATTAGTTTTTGTGGGCTCACATTGTTCAGGCCAAACATTTTCCTGTATTGCTTCGAAAGTGAATTCTTTGGTTCTGTAAGAACCTGAATGCAGATCAAATTACTCCAGTTAGCTTCAGCGGGGCTAGCAATACAAAAATCGTGCAAGAACTTATACAGATGTTGGATCATTTGGTTTATGTAAGAGAGAAGAACAGAACATGACTCTGAATGAACGAGGACATCAAAGGCTTAAACCAGCAACATTATGCAGATACACAAGTCAGAATGAATTACACTTTATTTTCAAACTACCTGAACAAGTTGATCTTCGTCGAGAGCTGCCAAACTAACTAGAATGGGCAAGCGTCCAATGAACTCTGGTATTAGGCCATATTTTGCAAGATCTCCGCTCTCGACCTGCCAATGGGCATGGAATTTCATGTTCATAACTATGTGAAGAATATATTTTTGTAAGACAATAAAGAAGCTCCATTTACTGATGGAAACAAACAGAACATCAGAAGGGGTTTCTGTTATTCTGTCACTAGATATCGAAATTGCTAGGGATGCAGAAGTGGGATAATTGGGACAAATGTGATATCACTTTTAGACTACTAGACTAACTCTAATTTAGGTGGGATAAGTGGGATAAACGGGATATGTCAAATCTAGCTTATCCCACTTGTCCCACTTAGTTTTGAGTTAGTCTAGTAGTCTAAAAATGGTATCCCACTTGTCCCAATTGTCCCACTTCTGCATCCCTAGAAATTGCTTACGGATTCTAACAAAGATGAAGTGATCGTTGGATTGGTCACTCCAGAACTTCTCATGTTTGTACGGATGGGTGCCCCAAATCCTATAGAGGAATCTTGTCGTCTGCTTAATGTAAGAAGTCACAGTTAAATTCCACATCCACGTGAAAATGATACCAGATATCAATTTAAAACGGAATGAGCAATTCCTATAATCATAAAATATGCAGTACCTTTCAGAAATAGTCTTTTCCAAATCTACAAAAGCACCACCACATATGAAAAGAATGTCTTTTGTGTCTATCTGCATTAGAATAAGATCTGTTACATGCATGCCATGCTACAAACAATGAAAAATGAAGATGTGTTTACAGTGCTTGTAATGCACATAGGGGCCGAGAAACAAAATATCCATTCTCTTGGACATTTCCACCACAGCCCTGTGGATCTCTGCTATTACTATCAAACGGCACCCTGTATGAGAAAGCCAATAATTCTAGCCAGTTCTACTCTAATCAAGAGCAAAGTGGCCTTTTAGTTTTCACACCTTGCTTTCCATTCCAAGTTCAGTATGTCCTGAAGTAGAGAATCCTTTCCGAACACAAAAAGATATCCATTTGAAGGGATTCTTATCGAATGCAATAAATTTTGAATTCGTATGATACTGAATGCACATTACTGAGGACCGTGCAGGGATCTAACCTGTATACTATCATTGCGAGAATTTTTGCGAGATCCCTTCTCTGGAATGGTGACAACCTGTGTACAAAGTATAACCAAGTTAAAATAATACCCAGCATATAACATTATAATACAAGAGTTGAGAATGCAAGAAGGTCAACAACATCAGGATTAATTTGGATAGTAAGATGGGCAACAGCTGTTATTTCTATATACAATATAATGTTGCATAGTTTTGTATATGGTATGCCATTTTTACATGACTGATCATCCAAGCATAGATGTATTACATTCCAATGTTGTATAGACTACGGTATCTTGATGAGATGTCCAATTCTTTCAAGGACAACTTGTGTGAGATCTAACTAATTACTCCAGCTGTGAACATAAAATATAGAAAACAAATAATATGGGTGATACTTACAGTTCCTTCTAGAATTTTTAACAGAGCCTGTTGAACACCTTCACCAGATACATCTCTACTAACATTTGCACTCTCGGCCTGCAACATGATTTCTATTTAGAAGCCTCTTCATTAGAAAGCTACTCAGCCAAAAGGAAAAACAAAATCTGCACCTTCTTTGTTATCTTATCTACTTCATCTATGTACACTATCCCTTGCTGGGCAGCTTGAACATTATATTCGGCTTCCTGAACATAAATTCAGAATGTCACGAGTCAAGAAATCTGAAATGTCTTTCTGGACATCAACATGAACACATGGAAACAAAAGGCCTTAAATAGCCAGCCACACATACCACTAGTAACTTCTGCAGTATCGACTCTACATCTTCACCTACATATCCAGCCTGCAAAACACTGTCAAGTTTAGTTCTCTTTGTTTTCCCCTTTATGACTACCACTTTATAGCATTAACTAAATATATCCAGTTTCACCGTACAAAGGTCGCTTTTTATCACTGCAACAATTATACTTCCACAACATATGATATGATTGAAGTCGAAATAGTAATGAAAGGCCAGTTCACCATATAGAAATCTAATGCAATAGAAATTATTGACAAAATTACTTAGCAGAGAAACTCAAAACTCAAAAGTTAGGCGTATTATGTAAGATAGGGAAATATTAGTTAAGCTGTGAATTCTAGAATAGTGAACTCACAAAATTAAATTCTAAGAGCAACAATGTCAATCATTGAGCATACATAAACCGATTGCATGCATTTAAGTGGGATTCTTTTCCAACAGATTCCTAAACAACTTGATCGTAAATTAGTGATGGACTTGCCTGTGTTAATGACGTCGCATCAGCTATAATGAATGGTACATTTACAATGCGTGCTAATGTTTTTGCAAGCAATGTTTTTCCTGTCAGCAGATAGCATGAAGAAATATATCATTATCAGCACCAACTGGATATATCTCATTATACATATATCTGGCATCCTGTGAAACTCTAGTTAGAAACGTGTGGAGGGTAAAAAAAACACTGACCTGAGCCAGTTGGACCCATCAGAAGTACATTGCTTTTATCTATCTCTACATTGTTTTGTTCATCATCTACAACCTCTGGACACCCGGAATTGGCGGCAGATCTGGATACAAGACCATCACAAACATGTCATTAAAAATCCAGAACATAGCGATCAACAATTAAATATGAAACTCGACCCTTTGAATCGGCACATATAAATGTATAAAAATACTTCAGCATTTTTCTTTTACGTCTTGGTTCTGTGGAGATGTGATAAGGGTAGACTGAGGCAGCTAGTTACAGGACAGAGACTAACCCTTTCTGTACAGTTGCGTTATATATTCTCTTATAGTGGTTGTATACGGCTACTGATAGAACCTGCAATGAAGTAAGAGTTTGAATAAGCAGGTTGGAAATATGGCATGTTGTTTTCTGAAAATAGAAATGTATACCAGAAAAGAACACAGGGTAATAATCATTGCATTCTATTCCTTCTGATTAGTGAAAAAATAATAGACATCCAGTAAATCTGCGACAAGATGCATCACAACTTCTTCCAAGTCCTAGCCCAGAAGAGCCATATCAAATATGTACAAATTTTGTAAGTAGCACGAGGAACTTTTACCTAGTTTAGTTCACGGCGTATCCCACCTATGAGTTGTATAATATGGTAATCCACACAGGCAATTATTCTGTAATCAGCGGCATTGATGACCACTTACCAAGCAATTGCTTCATTTACCCAGCCATGACTTCGCTATCTTGAATCAGCATAACCCATTTCTATATTTCTACTAGAAACAATTCTATCCTTACTACTGCAGATATTGAGAAACTGTAGCGAGTGGCACGGTGAAACCTTCCGCTGCTGAATCATCAAAAGAACTCTCATAAACCAAACGCAAGGCAAATCCTATGTGTTCTCTGTTCTAGGCTTCTAGCTAGCTGCATGGCAGAATAATATTCTCTTGATCTGAAGCCACTGGAACAGGGAATGCCAGGGCTATGCGTCCAATGATGCCCATTCCCATAATGAAATTACCAAAATACTGTATCCAAACATACAAGGTCCGGAGCCAGTAACTGAATTTCAGACACAGTGAATTTTAAGTTCAGAAGACACGGTCAGCCAGTAACTAAAATCAAGTGATTTTCTTCGTTGCCCAGTACCCAGCCGTACATGAATTTACTCATTTATTATGCGAGCCACCTGGGCAGATTCATTCACTCTGAAAACCCAAAATTCTCGGACGGATGCCAAGCAAGCACTGAACTGTGCAAGTACAACATACTACATTGCATCACGTACGCCAGGACTAGCATCAGATCACGGCGATCGCACCCATTGGGACGGAATTGGGACCAGACGGGAGTACCTTTTTAGCCTTGCCCTGGCCGATGACGAACTCGTCGAGCCGCCGGGACATCTCCCGCGGCGTGGGTAGCTCCTCCCCCAGGCTGGCGCCTCCCCACCACTCCCTCTTGGGCGCGGCGCTGGTGCCCTCCCCGCCCGATGATTCCCCGCCGTTATTTCCGCCACCGCCGCCGCCCCCGCCCCCGCCTCCTTCCTCCCTCCCTCGCCTCCTCCCCTGTTTCCGTCGCGAGGGGACCTGCGGCATCTGCATCGGGGGCGGCTGCGGCATCGGCGGCCACTCGTCGGGCGGTCGCTCCGTGATCATCCGCTTGATCCGCAGGAGCCCCTCCCTGTGCGCGTCCTCGTCGCCTCCGGCCCCGACGCCGCCGGGGATCTCGAGGAAGGCGCCGCGCAGGGGCTCGATCCGGTGGGCGCGGAAGAGGAAGGCCGCGCGGCAGGTGGGGCACTCTCCCGCGCCGTCGTGGTGGTGCTTGTGCTGCGGGTCGGCGCCGGGCGGGATGTGCTGGATGGAGAGCTGGACGGACATCTGCCCCGTGCAGCGCGGGCAATTGACGTCGGCGTGGATCCGGGGCCCGCCGGAGCATCGCCGGACGGCGGCGGAGGTGAGCGGCGCCGCCGCCTCCCGGAGCCTGGAGAAGGTCCGGAGCATGGCGATCCGTTTGCAGGCCGACGACGAGGTGGTGGAGATGGTGGTGACGGTGGATGAAAGGAGATAGATAGGGGGGAGGGAGGGAGGAAAGAAGTGGGTGAAGGAGTTTTCCGTTTCTTATACGGGCGGGGGCCACTGTGGGGAAGTGAGATTTGATTGCGTGAATCTGGGCCGTCGATTCCGGCGCAGCCTCGTGAGCGAATGCGTCTTGCGGCCCGGAGTGGTTAACGGGTGGGTGGATAGGGAGGCCGACGTGTGGGCCACCGGTTGCCCCTGCCATGTGGGGCACGTGGGGCCGGCTGCCTTCAGCTGCATGCACCACCGGGAATCCTTATCTGCTGGATGACCTACAACACGCCTTTTTGGGGATGGTTGCGTGTTATCGGAGCCTCGGGATCATCTTTGGGAGAATAATAGCTGGCCCATGTCATGCTCTTTACGTTTTCTGTATATGAGCTTCATCGCCGGAAGAAATGGCGGCAAGCGATAGTAGTCCGGGTGGTTTTACCAGGCGCGCTACGCGTGTGTGCTATGGTCGCCTCGGCCGGCGTCTACGGTGATCAGACAGAGCGATGGGATGGAAGTTCAGAAGCGGCTCCTCCTCCTTCCCACCCCTCCTTCTCCCGCACCCGCGGGCGGCGCCGGCCGCGCCACGCCAGGTGGTCTCTTCTCGTCGAGCCCTTTCTTTCATGGTCTCTTCTCTTTTCGGGTCGTCGTCAGGCAAAGACATGGGGGCGTGGCGGCGACGTCCCCGACCGCGATCTGGTGTTACGGCGAGTGGCAGCCGGTGATCCTCGGTCCAGATGATGGCAGGCGGCGACGGGGATCTGTCCCATACGTTGGCCTTGACGCCGGCGCCCAGGCGACCCGAGCCTTGTCTATGACACTAGGGCGCTTGGGGCATCTGCCCCCGGCATGGTGGTGGTGGCCTCCTTCTCCGTCGGAATGGTCGGCCGGGTGGTCTTGCCGTCTTGCCACGGATCCTGCTAGTTTCCGGCGGGTGGCGTGGGGGCTGCTGGCTCTGTTTCAATAAAGGAGGTGGTTCTGAATTCCTCTCAAGCCAAGACGATGATCTGTCAGATGTTGGTATCCATTAATCTGATTTCTGTGTCGTGTTCCGAAAGGCTCCGCCGGCGAACTCCATAAGTGCCATCATGCCGTGAGTTTGCTGGAAGGATTGAATTCGGTCGTACGCACCCATGTTTTACCCTTACCGTTTGGTGTCAGAGGGTGTGCTTCGAAGCTTTGTTGGCTGTTATTATCATGGGGCATGTTCTCGTTCAATGATGCTGACGGAGAAAGTCATGAAGACCGAGATCTGATGACAGACAATGGTGGTTTGAGTCTGGATGGTGATGAGGAATTGGCTAGGTGACTTGTAAATTGGAGCAGTGGCATGCAAGTGGGGGCGACTGTACAGGAGAGGTTCATGGTCCTACCTCTCAGGGTAAAAACCCAGGGTCTGGTCTTAATTGGTTGTGCCTGACAACGGCCTTGTTGAAGTTATTGTTTTGAGAGCGCACACTTTCTTCAAGGTAAAAACCTAGATTTTGATCGGGCGATGACGGTGTTTGTGCACTGTTCTCTTCTTGGACCCATCTTGGAGTCGTCGTTTTTTGAGAAGCTGGACTTTTGGTGTTGTCTTGATGGTGGTAGTACTGTTGTTTCAATGAATAAGTCACTGTAGCGAGACTTTTTTTTGTAATTCTTTTTTTTTGCTGTGTGCATCCGTGTGGCCGCTAGGTCAATGCGTTATTGCAGAGGTTAGATGTAATTGGTATCATCTGATATCTGATATTAGTATATGCTCCTTTAAAAAAAATCGACCATGGAGCATCTTGAACTGAGAGTAACTACCGCGGCTGGCGGGAAGAAAATTACTGGCGCCAAACGCCGAGCCGTTAACTCTGAACTCTATCGTATTCTATCCAAACGGGAAGAGGTAAACCGAAGTTTGCATTTTTTTTTCCCCAAGGCGTAGGAGCCAAGAAGCATAATCCCTGCCACAATCATCGGAGGATGCAGATCTGACCAGTATATTCGTCTGATTCTATTTTACTCTCGGTTTTTATTTTTTATTTTAGTCTCGCGCTCTTATCTGTCACATGCGTGCACGTGGTTCCAGAAAGGGATCGATCCAAACCTCCAAATCTCACTGCGAATATTTGCGTAGGCGTAGAGGTTACCCGTAAAAAAGGAAGATCTGCATAGAGGCCCCGCTACCCGGTCGAGGTTCGTCTGGGCTGCGGAAGTACAGCCAGGTCCAACTGCAACCAAGGTTAGCCCAAGTAAAATTGGAAGACATTTTCGCCTATTTGTCTGTCATCCATGAAGCTTGATGGGCCGGCTATTACCCAACAATAATATCATTCGAACGATTTCTACCCCACTAAAAAGAGGTTGTTTGACCTACGTATAAAAGAACATTTTTAATGGAGGAGCACTACGCGTGCTCCGGGATAACTCCCCGGATCTTTCGGGTCCTCTGCGTAACACGTTTTTTGTTTTTTGTCCAGATTTTTGCTTTTGCAACAAATTAGCCCCTTTTACTATAAAATGTCCCGTTTTTGCTACATGTAGCAGAAAACGGTTCGATCCAGAAAATAAAAAACAGACTGGACCTCACTGGAGACCTTGCCGGCGACCGTCCTCACTCAGATGAAAGAGCTCTCTGATCTGTCCAAGAGCAATGCTCCAAAGCTAGAAAGGTTAGAGCAAGTGCTTAAGAATTGTGCTCTGGAAGTTGTAGCAAAAAGTTGTTCTAATGTAGCAAATCCGACCTCACCGAAGACTTTCACCGGAGACCTCGCCGCCATACCGTGTAGCAAAAACTTTGCACTAGTGTAGCAAAAACTTTGTGCTAGTGTAGCAAAATATTTTTTTTAATGTAGCAAAAGGGGACATTGCCGGAGACTCCAATCGAAGACCTCGTAGCAAAACGTAGAGATTGGTTGTAGCAAAAAAATTATACGAAGTAGCAAAAATATATATGAATATATAGCAAAAATAATTTGCTAAGGTAGCAAAATGCCAGTAGCAATGACAGACACAGAAATAGCAACACTGGGCAACTAAAGTAGCAAACTCTCTAAAGTGTGGTAGCAACGCCGGACACAATATGTAGCATTGCCTCGTCGGGACCATGGTTGTGTGTTACCACGTCGTGGTTGCGGACGTCGTCCTCCTAGCTGAGCGACTCCACCAAGGACAGAGACAGTGTGTTGGCACTCGTTTTAGGCTCGTAGCTAATCAAGGAAAATAGTGAGAGACACACACTCGGAAAAGTTCACTACAAGGAATATTAATCATCATCAAAGAGGTACCATATCAAGTCAAGCGATGATCAGGCTTAATAGCCGATTATGCTAGTGTCCAGAGAAGATTCAGAGACTGATATATGGAGGCTTCAACTATGTCTTATTCAAGATAATTTCAAATGGAAAAGTTCAGAACACGAAAGTTGTGCGTCTCGTCGAAACAATCAACTTTGCTTTTTGAATTATCTCAATCCGAGTTAGTATCCGAA
This sequence comes from Avena longiglumis, assembly GCA_030063025.1. NCBI lineage: Eukaryota > Viridiplantae > Streptophyta > Magnoliopsida > Poales > Poaceae > Avena > Avena longiglumis. The sequence continues at coordinate 7,410,736 of CP125973.1, forward strand.
AGTTAAAATTAAAATACTTTCAAAGGCCAAATTGGTACGGACGGAACCGAGTGGTCGCTGGACCACAGACCTTGTCTCACCTTTGGCGTGGATGGAAGTCCAAAATTCGTCTGAAAACCGCTAGACTAGCGTATCTGCTTACGAACAAGATTGAGCGGTCAAGATCAACTCGGATGAAAAAGTCGTAAACATGAAAGTTGTTCAGTTTTTCGAGGCGAACAACTTTGCTTTTGGAACCATCCTCCTCCGAGCAAGTATACGACCTACAGATTTAAAATACGGCCGAATTGAGTTAAATTCGTTCGGTCGCAATCCGAGTTTGATACGAAAACAAGAGGAAAAGGCAATGAAGATCAGATCATATGAAAAAGTGCAAACATGAAAGTTCTTCGTAGTTTCGAGACGAACAACTTTACTTTTTACGACATTTTAATCTGAGCTTGTTTACTGTCTCAAAAGTGGTCCAGAAGTTACAGGCAAGTTTTTGACCGAACAGTTACGCAAATTTCGAGTTTGTTTGTTCGAGTTGGACCCCAACTAGGGTTTGGACGTGGATCCAGCCTTCTTTCTTGCACGGAAAGTCCAGCCGCTCCTTATATACACGAGGGGTGACGGCCGATTGAACCAACACCAATCGAACAAACAAATCTACTACTTTTCTGTGTTCATCTACTCTTTATCCCTCTCCCTTGTATCTTTCTTCTCGTTCTTCGTCGTTCTTCAAGATTGGAGGCTGCGAATCCACAAGGCTCTAGGGGCGGTCAGGCCGACCTAGGGCAGCCCATGGCCTTGCACCGACGGTCCCTCCCGGCGGGGTTTCGGTCTTAAAAGCGCCCGGACTGTCTTGCGATCGCTTGGTGAGCCTCCTTGCCAGCGCGTCTTAGCGCTCGGCGCCGAGGGTACACGGTGACGTGTTCGTGTGCGAACACACTTTTTGACGACTCCGCTGGGGACCGAAGCTTCGAACGGTCTCTAGCCCGTTCTTGCTACGAAGAGAGTGTCATCAATAGGCTGCAATCTACAACGGTATCATGAATCCTCAATCTTCCTACGTAGATGTAGATTACTCTTATGTTGATGTTGCTAGATCTTTTGATATATGTACTGTATTGGCTAGCCCTAGTTTTTATTATGTGCAAAAGCCGATGCAAAATAACCTACATGCTTCAACTCATCTTAGTAACTTGCAACATGTAAATTCGAATTCTCATGGATCGGCAACCCCAAAAATTCATGTGCCGATGAACAACATGACGAATTCTGTTAATCCGCATGAAACACGTGATTTTAGAAATTTCAATGGCATGCAACCAAGTGTTTCATCTTTATATTCATCGGCAAATAACTTGCAATCACTAGGTTTACCTTCAAACATGCTGATGGATAGGGAAATTGGACATGCAACAGTTATTTATTTGCCCAATTAGTCACAATCATCATATGCTACACCTTATGTTAGTAATGTTTCAGCACCATATGCAACTAGTGATATTCATAATTCGGCTCCACACCTTTATAATGATTATAGCCGAATAAGTGGAAAGTCAGTAGGAGCTAATGTGTCTTTATCTAGTACTGTAGCGTATGATACGTCCCTCACACAATTGCAAAGTTTCGGTGACACCTCATTGCCGAAAGATACAAAAAGTATTGGGGGGCATTATTATGTAGGAACAAATGACTGGAAGGAAAAACTTACATCTGAGTTCAAAAAGCTCAATTCTCTTCACCAAGAACTAGAAGAGAGGCCCCATGATCTTGCTACAATACAAGCTTATGAGGCATACACCAAGAAGTGTGAAGAGGAGCGCAAGGCAAACAATATCAGGTTTTCCCCTTCTCAATTGCTATGTTTCGGCAACACTACATTGCCGAAAGAAACTAAAAGCATTGGGGGGCAATCGTGTGTTACTGAGGTTAACGCCGATAAGATCATTACGTTTAATGATTTATCGGAGGAACATCTCCAGTTATTTGAGATACTCAAGAGGAAGCGTGATGAGGAGTTTGAAGCACTTGAAAATAAGCTGAAAGAGGATCATGAAGCATATAAGAAAAAACTTGAAGAGGAAGAACTGCAGCAGTTTCTTGCAAGTCTTGGAAAGGACCATCAAGACAATAATACTCAAGTTGAAGGAATCAACTCATCTCATCCATGCAGCAATCAAGTTGAAACCTCTGCTACATTGAGACAAAAAGAAGAAGCTTTGCTCTCTAGTGAAATTCATGAAGAAAGCATCAATGGTTCAACTAGGATGGTTAATTCGGTTATTGAAAAGCCGAATCAGAAAATACATATGTTGAATCTATCGAATCAGAAGAAGCAAGCTTCATTGATCAAGAGCATGGCAAGGTTAGCAAAACTGCTATGCTTGATTTTTATAGATGTAAGGAAGCTTACGTGTTGCCCTATGAGTGTTGTGTCAAAGAAATTTGTGAACATCAACAACAACAAGATATAGCCGAACAATGTTCGGTTGATGAAGAGCATCAAAGTGAAGAGGCACAAAATCCAGAAAACAAAGAGGACGAGGCGTTGGAAAATTATCTAGAGGCCGAGCAAGATATTGTTCAGGACATCCGGCTATCATACGCTTCCAACATCTCCAAAGAGGTACATTTAGCAAATAATTTACTTATATTCCGATTTGGTCAAGACTTTAATATTGATACATCTCTTAGAAAAATTCTCATGAGCTATGAAAGATCAATCGAGAGAGGTAATTTATTTGTTAGAAATATAATTTTCACAGAACTTATCGGTCAACATGTTGTACCCTTTACAGAGACCGATAGTAACAAATTATCACATTATAAGTTATCCCTAGTGTTTTATATGCATTTTATATTTACATGGGTAGCTTTGTTTATTTCATACTTGGCTAACATTTGGTCTCAACTGAGACATATGTGTTTTAACTATTTTGGTTTCAGAAATTTAAATCCAAGGTTATTGTCTCTTGAAAAAGACGATGCTAGTGTAACTTTGTATTCGAATACATCGGAAGATAAGCACAGAAAACAATGCATAACCGAATTAGATGATGTGAAATCTGAACAATGCGGTTGCTCAATTCCAAAACCGTTCTCGCAACAAGATCGGTTAGAAGATAAAAGGTGTACCCACAGTTTGAGTATGTGTGATCATATCTTTGATATGGTATTGAAAATCGATTATGTTATAATTCTTGATCACAATACTGAGCCATTATTACAAGGACGAATGTATTGGAAGTTGCATGATTCGTTCGATCATAGTATAGAGAGTTGCACCACGTTTCATCAAATAGTACAATCGTCTGTTAATAAAGGACGATTGAAATTTGTTGAAACACAAATTGATGAGGAATCTATTTTGATCGGTCTTGATGGCCAAACGACATTGCATCGGCTGCCTATAGCCGATTCATACGATGAGGATCAGGTACACACCGAGGATGATGGGATCAAGCTTTCAAGCAAAGATATTATTGAAGAACATATTGCAAATGTTCTTGAAGGCGGGAGTTCTAATGAAGCTACAATGAAGACATCAAGCACTGGGGGGCAACAACAAAATTCGAAGATCGATGCGTACAAAGCTCAAAAAGACAAATGCCGCACTAAGAACAATGGTAGCAAACCAAAAGTGACTTTCGCACAGATGCTTGAAAAATATAAAAAAGAGAGTGAAGCAAAAAGTTCTTATCGGCTAAGTAGTGCAAAAGCATCAAGATCACCCCCAAGGCAAAGTTCTAAAGACAGGGATTGGCGAAAGGAGAAATTCAATGCAACAAATTTGTCTCCTCCTTTTGGGCCACCAATGCCAATGTCATGGATACCTCCATATTCTAATTTTTAGTCATATCCATCATGGGAAAGGTATGATTCATGGGCACGTTATCCATCTAATTATAGATCATCTCACCCAAATTATGCAGCTCCAGAAGGTCAATTGATCAGCAGTCACATGTCAAAGACCGTTTTAATAGAAAAGAATCAGTTCGGAGTTCATGGGTAAAGAAGGATGTGGTCAAGCAGGTATACCGAATCAAAAAAGATGGACGCAAGTGTGTTGTTTCAGACTCGACTCCAAATAATGAAAAGCCAGCGGAATTGACATTGGGTACTAAGGGAAAGGAAGTAAAGCGAGTAACTTTCAATGTCCCAATCGTCGAGTCCAAACAATCCAAGTCGAAAGTGCCCAAGATTAATAAAGTCATGCCATTGTGTGAAAGAAAACCAGAGCCGAGATGCCCACTCGGCTTATCACATTGGCAGGAGAGGAAGCTATATCGGCTTAGAGCCGGGGAGCTGAAGAAAAGAAGCATGGCATGGGTTCTCAAAGTAAACCCTCAAGGCCAGGAAGATGTGCGAAATCCTATCATAAGAAGGGCAGCAAAAGCAAAGAGCAAAAAGAATAAAGCCAACAAGCGATCGGGCCAAAGAATTCGGTATCACTATCAAAAACTTTGGCGAGCACATTATCCATATTATTCTACTTCTCCTTTAATTCCTATGCCATGGAATTCATCCCCAGGTATGATTGGTTACCCACCATGGTTCTATTTTGATCCTTGGTTGCATTATAATTTTATACATCATGAAAGGGTATTACCAAATCATTATTCATTTGATTAGTTGCAATTTTTTGCTAATCCAAGAGGCCGAACACTTGAAGTACATAATCAGATTTGTTCTTTTGTTTACTTCGGCTTTACATACTTTGGTGGATGGGTTATACATGTCCATTGGGGCAAAGATATATGGCGATATTTATTATATCTCTTAGATCATTATCCGATTATGGCCGATGTGGTGTTCTAACATCGTCCTTAGTGTTACCGAGGCTGAGACAGGTATGCATTCATTAGCAAATCGCTTATGATTATGTGTTCATAATTTGGCTTATAAACCTTTAAAATATATAAAGGCCAAATTGTCTTTAATTTCATTATAGGCGTGATCTTTGAGCATGATATTGATATTGATCTTGTCTCTATAGTACCATGGGAATTACATTTTGACTCTTCGCTTTTAAAAGCAATAGTCAATGCGTTGGTATTGTTTATTTATCTCCTTATGGTACTGTTCTATGAAGTCTCATCCTTAGAATATCTTGCACAAAAGTCATGCCGAATTTGCGGTTTGATATTCGTGCTAGAACTTTTATTGCTATAGGTGCTACAAATATTGAGGCTTCTAGTGATTCGTTGTGAGTAGTGCAACAATGTCCATCGTTTACCAAGGTTTCGACGAATCACTTGTTATTTATCTTGATACATGTCTAGATGTGAATTTCATCTTGGATTGATTTATCATTGCTCATATATCTAGACATGAAAACTGAAGTGCAAATGAGTTGGCTCAACTAAACATTTCGGCTATCATGTTATTCATAATATATTCCATATTCCACAAGAGCCGATGCTTTGTTTTGCCAACATAGATAAGGCCAGATTGGAGACCACAATTTTGGCCGCTAATGAAAAATCTAGTGCAGGTGACGGAGAACAACAAAGGAAATCCAATGTCTATTACATGAAAATCTGAACTAAAGGGTGAACATGACAGTTCATGTGTTCAAATACTCTTTAAGGTAATGATCTTTATTTCCTAACGGTTGGTGATATTCTTCTTGAGCACTTGGATGAAGACCAGGCGAGGATCATTGTGGGAGTTGTTCAAAGACAATTGTGATATTCAAGATGAAGTGGTTGTTCTCAATGCAAATCATTTGAAGATATTATACCCAACTGGCAACAAATCTAGACAGAAAATGGCCGATATGGAGTTATCAGCATAAGACAACCAGTGGCCGATGGATGTTGACATCGTCCTTAGACTAAAAGTGAAGCAAGTTATTTTCTGACACGCAAGATCTGCCAGAAAACAGGGGGGCATGTGTTGGCACTCGTTTTAGGCTCATAGCTAATCAAGGAAAATGGTTAGATACACACACTCGGAAAAGTCCACTACAAGGAATATTAATCATCATCAAAGAGGTACCATATCAAGTCAAGCGATGATCAGGCTTAATAGCCGATTATGCTAGTGTCCAGAGAAGATTCAGAGACTGATATATGAAGGCTTCAACTATGGCTTATTCAAGATGAATTCAAATGGAAAATTTCAGAACACGAAAGTTGTGCGTCTCGTCGAAACAATCAACTTTGCTTTTTGAATCATCTCAATCCGAGTTAGTATCCGAAAGTTAGAGTCAAAATACTGCCAAAGGCCAAATTGGCACGGACGGAACCGAGTGGTCGCTGGACCACAGACCTTGTCTCACCTTTGGCGTGGATGGAAGTCCAAAATTCGTCTGAAAACCGCTAGACTAGCATATCTGCTTACGGACAAGATTGAGCGGTCAAGATCAACTCGGATGAAAAAGTCGTAAACATGAAAGTTGTTCAGTTTTTCGAGGCGAACAACTTTGCTTTTGGAACCATCCTCCTCCGAGCAAGTATACAACCTACAGATTTAAAATACGGACGAATTGAGTTAAATTCGTTCGGTCGCAATCCGAGTTTGATACGAAAACAAGAGGAAAAGGCAATTAAGATCAGGTCATATGAAAAAGTGCAAAACATAAAAGTTCTTCGTAGTTTCGATACGAACAACTTTACTTTTTATGACATTTTGATCTGAGCTCGTTTACTGTCTCAAAAGTGGTCCGGAAGTTACAGACAAGTTTTTGACCGAACAGTTACGCAAATTTCGAGTTTGCTTGTTCGAGTTGGACCCCAACTAGGGTTTGGACGTGGATCCAGCCTTCTTTCTTGCACGGAAAGTCCAGCCGCTCCTTATATACACGAGGGGTGACGGCCGATTGAACCAACACCAATCGAACAAACAAATCTACTACTTTTCTGTGTTCATCTACTCTTTATCCCTCTCCCTTGTATCTTTCTTCTCGTTCTTCGTCGTTCTTCAAGATTGGAGGCTGCGAATCCACGAGGCTCTAGGGGCGGTCAGGCCGACCTAGGGCAGCCCATAGCCGCCGCGCCGCCCTGACGGGGTCCCTCCCGGGCGAGCGGGGTTTCGGGTCTTAAAAGCGCCTGCCGGACTGTCTTGCGTATCGCGCTTCCGGCGAGCCTCCCTTGGCGCGTGCTGCCGCGCATCGCGCTCGGCGCCGAGGGTACACGGTGACGTGTTCCTGTGCAAACACAGTGCACACGGGCAGAGATGGAGACCACCGACGCGGGAGGCAGCAGCACCACGCGGGGAAGCTCTCATCCATGACGCGTGTGCGGAGATGGAGACCACCGGCACGAGAGGCAGCAGCACCACGCAGGGAAGCTCTCATCCATGGCGCATGTGCGGAGATAGGGCGGCAGCAGCGCGCGCAACCTCTGACGACGGGCACGTGGGCACAGAACTCCGACAACGGCAGCGCGCGTGTAGTCGAACATGCGGCGGCGACGGCGCACGCAGCCTCCGGCGACAGGCGCGCGTGCAGAAACTGGCACGGGCGTGTGGGCACGAACCTCCGGTGGCAGCGCGTGAGTCTCTGGATGCGGCGGCACGACGCGTGTGAACAACAACGGCGACGGCTGTATCAGTTCGTGTGGGGAAAAAAGAAGGACACATACTCGGGAGGGATAAAGGCAAGGGAGAGAAGATAAGGCGTAGTGGGCCTCACGTACGTACGGAGGAGGTTGCGACGAGCCGGGGGATCGAATCCCCCGGAGGACTTATATCATTTTTCTTTTTAATGTGCTGATCACGTCGCGGCGAGTATTTTTATTCCAAATCTGAACTTTTTTTTTGAAATTTTAACCAAATCTGATCCCTTTTCGAAACTAATTCGGAATCTGACCACTGGGATCGACGTCATTTTAAACGGAGCCGAAGTTATACAGGTCGGCGCCAACAAGTGCAACAAAGGACAACCTTGGGAGGTCGACACCGTTTTAAACGGAGCCAACCTCCTTCAGTTCGGTTTTCTGATGTATACGTGCCGACTTGTATAACTTCCGCTCCATTTAAAATGGCGCCGATCCAGGGGTCAGATTTTAAATTTGTTTCGAGGAGGGATCAAATTCAGTTAGTTTATATTTGGACAAATTTAGCAAAAAATACTCGCTGCGGGTTTCTAAAAGCTTCCACGCAGGAGAGAGAACCGGAGACAACAAACAGGAGCGGCACATGCGACTCTTCCCACTCAGCTGAACTGAACAACTCGAGTCTCGTCTAGGTCTCTCGCACTTCTTTCGGTCGGAGAAAAGGAAAGAGATGACTCATGTAAGGACAAAGTCTCCTCTTTTTTTGCACCCCCTGTTTCAGTCGCCTTTTGACACTTGGTGCGTGTTTAGTAGCCTGTATGAAGTCTAGATAGATCTGGTGAAATAAAAAATGGGTCGTTTGGTTTCTGTTGGAATTATGCCCTAGAGGCAATAATAAAGATGTTATTATTATAATTTTTGTTCATGATAATGTTTATATTTCATGCTAGAATTGTATTAAGCGGAAACTTTAATACTTGTGTGGTTTCTGAACAACACCGTGTCCCTAGTACGCCTCTATGGATTAGCTCGTTGATCAATGATGGTTAAGGTTTCCTAACCATAGACATGAGTTGTCAATTGATAATGAGATTATATCATTGGGAGAATGATATGATGGACAAACCCAAACTAAGCGAAGCAATTAGATCGTGTCATCGTGTTCGTCTTTGTGAAGCTTTTCTTATGTCAAATATTGTATTCCTTAGACCATGAGATAATGCAACCCCCTGGTATCGGAATAAAGCTTTGTGGTCATCAAACGTCATCCTATGAGAGGGTGATCATAAAGGTGTCTCTCAGGTGATCGGAAAGTATCTGTTGGGTTATATGTATCGAGATGGGATTTGTCCCTCCCAAGTCGGAGAGATATACTTCGGGCCCACTCGGTAATCGATATCAACACCGCTTGCAAGCATGTGGTTAAGGAGTTAATCACAAAGTGATATCGGATTACGGAATGAGTAAAGTATTTTCTGTGAACGAGATTGAACTAGGTATGACGGTACCGACGATCAAATCTCGGGCAAGTAAAAATATCGCGAGACGAAGGGAATATATATATGGGATTGATTGAATCCTGTCATCGTGGTTCATCCGATATGATCATCGATGAATGTGTGGGAGTCAATATGGGTTTCGGACCACTGCTGATTATTGATAGAAGATCATGTCTACATATTCTCGAACCCAGGTCACACATAACGTGTCTCGACGCTAGGATAGATTGGATAATTGGTTTATAAGTTTTTGTTCGAGTCTAGGATGGGATCCGGGACATCACGAGAGGTTCGGAGTGGTCGAGAATAAGATTCATATAAGCGAGTTTTGGAGTTCTAATTGTTCCGGGTTAATCGGTATTGTACCGGAAGCTTCTAGAACCTTCCGGAAGGGGACCAACGTGGCCCTACCTTCCGGTAGGGGGCATGGGCCTATGAGGGAGTGCCCTGGCCGCATTGGGCCAGGGGCACAAGGCCCCATAGGGCCCAGCCGGTCAAGAGAGATTTAAACTCTAGATAGAGCTTCTAGAAAGGGGGGTTTCCTTGCCCCCCACTCTTCCTCCTTGGGGCCGCCGGCCTTGGCTTGGGGGAGGGGCTAGGGCTGCGCCCACCCCTCTATATAAAGAGGGGTGGGGGCGCACCAACCCCTCATACCTTTCCCTCCAACCCTATCCGCCCTGCTGCCCTCCTCTCTCCCTCCCGACTGCTTGTAGGCGAAGCCCTGCTGCAGAAATTCTCCACCAATTGCACCGCGCCGTCGTGTTGTAGATCCAACCCATCTCTCCACCATACTTGCTGGACCAAGGAAGGAGGATACGTCGAGGTGCCCCACGTGTGCATCTCACGGAGGCATCGCCACTTGTGGTGCTAGATCGGATCGGATTGCGAGGAGGAGAAGCGAGTACGACTACATCACCCACGTTCCGACGAACGTTCCGCTATGTGAATCTTCAAGGGTATGAAGATCTAATCCAATCTCTCTCGTTGTTTGCGTCTCCTAGATTAGATCTTGGCTTCCCTCTGTTTGCATCCGTAGAAAAATTTGATTTACTATGGCGCGAAACCCTTCAGTGGTATCAGAGCTAGATCTATGCGTAGATGTGATTCATGAGTAGAACGCAACATGGTTGTTGCGGGCGTTGATGTTTTCTGTTGCAAGCCTCTTGTTTGTGTTCTTCTTATGACACGGTATAGTGAGATTGAAGCGGTCCAGGCCAACCTTACGCGACGCGTCATGACGAGGCGCTCCGCACTTGACGTGTGGCTTGTTCCACACATGCGGCTGGTGGATGTCTGTTTCTCTCACTATAGTTATCATGGGTTTAACACCGGAGTTTGGCAACCATAATATCACCGTTGTGGCTTTCCATAGGTAAGAATCGTTCTTAGCTTGCTACTCCCATAAGCCACGTAAAACATGCAACAACAAAGTAGAGGCGTCTAACTTGTTTTTGCAGAGAGTGTTTTCTGTGATATGGTATGGCCCAAGATGTGATGTGTATATTGTATGCGATGATCATGTTTTGTAATGTTTCACGAATTGCATGTCGATGAGTACACAACCGGCAGGAGCCATATGGTTGTCTTTATAATTGTGTATGACCTGTGTGTCAACTTCTTATGCGCCATGTAATAGTTTCACTTTATCGCTAAGTAGTTAGCAATAGTTGTAGTTTCTATTCGTGGTGGAGGCAATCATGGTGGAGTGATGGAGATCATGCCGGAACGCACAAGATGGAGATCATTGCACGAAGATTGGCTATACCATGTCACATTAAAGTTATATGCATGTGATGTTTATCCTTTTATGTATTTTATCATGCTTAGATCGCGACGGTAGCATTATAAGCTGATTCCTCACTTAAAGATCAAGATAAAAACTGTGTTCTCCCCAAGTATGCACCGTTGCGAAAGTTCATCGTGTCCAAGCATCACGTGATGATCGGGTGCTATAGACTCTACGCTCACATACAACGGGTGCAAGCCAGTTTTGCACACGCGGAAATACTTGGGTCTAACTTGACGAGCCTAGCATGTACAGACATGGACTCGGAACACAAGAACCGAAAGGTTAAGCATGAGTCATATGAATGATATGATCGACACTTCATTGTCCACCATTGAAACCACATCTCTTCTCGTGATGATCGGATTAGGTGTGGTGAATTTGGATCGTGTTCACTAAACAACTTGAGGGATGTTGAATTTAGTGGGAGTTCATCTAGTAATTTGATTAAAAGTTGAACTAGTTATCATGAACATAGTCTAATTTGTACTTGCAAATCATAGATCACATGGCCAAGTCCAACTTCAACTTCAACGCTTTGAGAAGGAAAAGCTTAAAACAATGGGTCTAACTTCACCAATTGGTTCCGCAATCTAAGAATAATTCTCTCTGGCGGTCAAAAGGACTATGTCCTTGGGAAAGCGTTAGGTGATCCCCTCGCAATCGCTGCGCCGTGATGAGAAAGGCATCATCGATCGGCGCAAAGATGATTATGGTGTGATTAAGAGCACCATGTTGTTTGCTATGGAACCGAAACTTCAAAATCGTTTGAAGACTATCCGCCCTTTGAGATTATCGAAGAGAAAACCATGTTTCGCACTCGGGCCTCGAGAGATATGAGATCTCGAGAAGTTCTTTAACTAGAAGATGGAGGAAGGAGTTCTTAGTGAGCACGCCATTAAGATGACGGGCTACACTCAACGCCTTGAGCTGGAATGCACGATTCGGAGGAGCTCAAGATTGACGGTTCTGCAATCACTCCCTCCCTACAAAAGTTTTGTAGTGACTCATAATCAGATTGGTTCCACTGATACGATCACCGAGCTCTTCGCAAAGCTGAAGGCCGCGGAAGTGGACATCAAAAAGGATAATCATGTGTTGATGGTCAACAAACCCACTGATGGGGATATGCCTACCGGGGTATACCCAGCAGGACGTTTCCGACTAGCCCAAGAACTGGCGAGTGGGCCTGCAAGACGGCGACTGGATTGAAGCCTAGCAAGGAACCAATCGACTGGAAGCTGAAAGCCCAAAGCAGTAGATAGGCCACGATTAGGTTAAACGGCAAAAGCTTTAATCGATTCGGTTGAGATATGTAAACCCTAGGGGAGGTGAGCCTATATAAACCTTCCTATAGGGCGAGTAGAGATACGTTCCATCATACACCCAAGCGACTCGCCGCCTAGCCGCCGAGCTCGCCCATTGTACCACCACCATAATACAATCTAGCAGGAGTAGGTCTTTACCCTCCGGGCCAAACCAGGTAAAACCGTGTCTTTGCCCTCATCTCGCACCGCAGATGGCTGGCCGCCTTGCCCCTCGTTTACTACTACTGCCGATTGCGGCATCTGCCGTGACCATTCCCACGGCAGTGGCGCCCACCGTGGGGCTGGCGTCGGCCGGTGTTCTGGCGAGATCAATCTGCCCATCAACGAGGCGGTCTCCACCGCGCATGATAGCGATCGGAGATGCTCCAAATCTTGCCGCAGCTACGTCCGGCGACGCGACCCGTCACGCACGCGTGATCCCCGCGATCGGCGATCAGCCTCTTCGTCGGCCTCACCGACGTCATCGTCTCGGAGGATTCGGCTCGCATCCGCTAGTCGCCGCCACGCGCTCGGCTCTCCGAGAGCCAGATCCGCACGATCCATTGCCTCGCCCCCGAGTACAACTCGGCCCACAACGACGTGGCCGAAAACTCAGCGGCCGCAGGAGACGCGGCCCTCGATGATGACGCCGACTCGGCGACCCCGACGTCACTCGCCGGGTCCATCACCGCGGCTTCACCCGCGGGCTCCATCACTCAGGTCTCCAACGTGGGAGACTTCGAGGACCCCTCCATCCTCGGGATCTTGATTGACTCGGGTCGGAGAATTCCGCCGACCTCATGACGGAACGGTCGCCATGCCGCGACCTACATGGCGACCGCACCGATCCGCCGGAGGATCCATTCTCCACCCCAATCCTCCTAACGCCACGGCAGCAGGTCGAGGAACTCACTGAAACTGCGGAGGCGGTGCGCGAACAAGCCGAGCGCGAGAAATTCAAGACGGCGGTGGCCAGAGCTATCGCGCTACCACCAGCAGATCGTGTCGGCGCTGAACCCCACCGTTCAGTGGGCTACTGAAGGGAATATGCCAGAGGCAATAATAAAGTGGTTATTATCGTATTCCTTGTTTATGATAAATGTTTATTTTGCATGCTATAATTGTATTATCAAGCGTTAATACATGTGTGTTTAATAAACAAATGAAAGTTCCTAGTTATGCCTCTCTTATAAACTAGCTCGTTGATTAACAAGATGATCAAGGTTTCTGATCATGGACATTGGATGTTGTTAATAACGGGTCACAACATTAGTGTAATGGTGTGATGAACATTCATCCAGTATAGCATTACGATCAAAGTCATTGAGTTTATATTGCTATAAACAACTTACGGTGATCCTAATCCTTAGACCATGAGATCATGTCAATCACTAACAGGAAGAGTTTCTTGATAACATCAAACGTCACACCGTAATGTGGGTGATTATAAAGATGGATTTAGAACTAATAAAGTGTTATGTTGAGGCCCATGGATCGAGTGGAATTTGTTCATCCGATGACGGATAGATATGCTCTGGGCCTCTCGGTGATATCACATTGATTAGCTTGCAAGCAAGTGATTTGATCACTAGAATGTTATATCACGGAACGAAAAGAGTGCATGTCGATCGAGATCAAACTAGGTATGGAGATACCGATGATCGAATCTCGGACATATAATATATCGCGAAACAAAGGATTAAGATACTAGCGTAAAAGGTTCCGACGATCACAAGAAAGTCATCGTTGAATGTGTGGGAGTCGATGGGTCTCGGATCCCGCTTCTGATTATTGATCCGAGAGGGGTCTCGATCATGTCCGCATTATTCGCGAACCGTAGGGTGACACACTTAAGAGACACCGACATCCATTTGGAGCAAAAGTTTCATGCCGAAAAGAAAAGGAAAGCGCAGGAAGTTATTTCACTAGACAAAGCTTTCGGTTGAAATTGCTAAAACTGGTTGCATGTGAAATGGAATACTAGCAAGGGTTTTATGTGAATGTTTGTTAATTAAAGTAATTAACAAAATTCTGAATAAATAAATAAAGAGTTTTATTTAAATGAGAGCTTGCATTAAATTTGGTGGAAATTTAATGCATGTGAGTGGATTTTTTAGTGGAGGCTTTTTAATGGGAGTGGAGGCTTTTCATTTTGAGTGGGAGCTCCACCCACATGAATGTGGAAGAGGTGGGGGCAGCCCCCATGGCTGGCCATGGCCCTTGGGTGCCCCCTCTCCCTATAAAGGCCCCTCCTCCTCTCACACCACACCTCCTCGTGAAGGATCTCTCTCCTCTAGAATTTATCCCCATGGTCTCGGACTAGCGAGATACATGTTCCCGTGGCTTTCGGCAAGAAAGAGTTGTGCTTCGCTGCATCGCTGAGGCGAGGCGGAGGTTGCTCGGTGCCTCGAGCGTGTGCGAAACGGATCTTATTGTTTTGCGCTAGGACTTCCTCTCGATCTTGAGATCGGCAAGAGATCGTCTACATCAACCACGAGTTTGGACTCGTTAAGCTGTCGGTCTTCAAGGGTATGTTCTCTACGGATATACATCCGCCTTGTTTGTATCTAGTATATAGATCTTGGTATATAGTTCACATCGTGGAAAATTTTTTTTCTATCTTTGCGAACCCTACGGTATCGAGATCCGGATCTATCGTAGATACTTTGCAGGTAGTACACATATGAGTATGTGGGCGATGATGATCATTTATTGCTTCTTAGTTGTACTTTGGATATTGGTGGCATAGTGGGATGAAGCGGCCCGGACAAACTTTACATGTCCTCGCACATGAGACCTGTTCCACGCTTGACATGCAACTAGTTTTGCATAAGTGGCTAGCGGGTGTCTGTCTCTCCTACTATAGTCAATATCTAATTTGCAACGAGTTGTCAACAATTTGGTTATCCTCGTTGTGGTTCATGTTCGCAGGTAAACGGTTCTATCTTGAAAGCCCTAAGCCACGTAAAATTTGCAATGGATAAATTAGAGGCGTCTAGTTTAGATTGTTGCTGGGCTAGTGATATGATATGGTGATGTTGTAAGTAGAAGTATGAGATGATACTCCTACAACACACATAGCGTGTAAACTCCATAGACCTTGGATTTACACATATAGGTATGATAGTGATCATACCACGATGCACATGATAGAGATCATCTGCGAGAACCATATCATTCCACTAATAAACATGTGATGTTTGATAGCATCTTATATTGCTTGTTTGGCGTTTTATTAGCATAATAAGATGATCCCTCATTTAGATATCAAGATAAGAATGTGTTCTTCCTTAAGTATGCACCGACAATGTTTCGTCGCTTCAATACATCACGTGATGATCGGGTGTACTTGAATCCACGAACATATCTCGGTGTAAGAGCGATTACACGCGAATACTAAGGTTCTTACTTGGCGAGCCTAGCATGTACGACATGGCCTCGGAACACGGACCGAAAGGTTAAGCATGAGTCATATGTTTTGATATGATGACCATATGGATGCTCGCCTTTGAAGCTATCGAGCTCACGTGATGATCGGACTTGGTGCGATGGATTTGGTTCATGTAATCACCAAAAGACACGAGGATGTCGTTTTGAGTGGGAGTTCATTTCTAATTTGTATTAGTAGAACTCAATTTATCATAAATTAAATCAAAGTGAATTTGCATAATTTGTTGTAGTCATTGGCATTCGTTCACCACCATATGCATAGTTGTAATTGAGATAATAGAACTATAGAATTACGGATATATACTTCTGTTGGTATCGTATTGTGTTGAGTGTCAATCTAAAGTTTAAAGTCCTATTGCAAACTTTCAGCAAAATTCTATTTACTCGTGAAATTTAATAATTGGTATTAAATCGAGAGTAACAATTCAGTGTTAGTATCTTAAGTATCATGTTTGCCTCCACGATTCTTGATTGTTTTAATATCAAGTTTATCTAGGAGGAAAGAATTGTTTGAAACCATCATGTGTGGCGATATAACGATATCTCAAACAATGTTTTGGTTGCAATATGATAGAGTATAATATATGTTCTCATATTGGATGAGAATTTACGAAGGTTGGAGATGCTAGACATCCTAATCATCCAAAAGGATTTTGGAAAGTAATGTTATACTCATGATTCGCCTTTATAAGCTACGTAGCTTGATCATGAATGTCGTCATGATAAGGGTGAATAGAATATGTATGTAAAATGTTTACTACACTAAAAGATTACTAAAGAATGGATTTTGAAAGAATACCGATCATTTGATGATGGTGATCTACTTCAAAGTGCAAGTCCAAAGGTATTCTTATTTGAATATACGCTTTGGACTAGGTGTCATGTATATGGCGCCACTTTTGATGTTGATAAATTCTTTTAAAAGGAAAAGGAAATCTGAAAGAGAATCTATAAAATATATTTGGCATAAAAGAAAAGATTGGAAATATCCAATTTAGGTATATAGATGATATACATGTTATGGTTGTATTCTTTGCTTGTTAAACAATGTGGTTCTTGGGTATTGGATACCGAATTGGTTGGTATGAAATTTCATACGAATAGCGCAATTCATGAACCACAATGGCCTAAGTAACTAGCAAGAGAATATGTGATGATGTTCATCGAAAACAAACAAACCGTTGTTTGTATTTCTCGTTGACATCAAAGCTTGACTTCAAGATTTGTTTTAATAATTGTTATTTGAATCAGTATTATAAGAACAAAGGTTGTTCAAATAATTACCGTATTCCATATAAGATGGATGATTTACAAATCTAGTTGAAGAAATCACATCCATAAAACCTAATGCTAAAATGTTGCAAGACAAATGATTGAAAGATCACTTATGAAGTGACATCGCTGTTTAAATTATATTGGAAAGAAAACATGAAGAATCTCCATATTCATGGATTTTTGGAGTCTTTTATTTGATCAAGTGACGCTTGTGAGACTTTCCACGTGATAATTAAAACTTCGTTCAAAGGCCAAAGAAGAACGAACGACTAAATTATTGGAATTTATACATATCGATGTATGTAGTCCATTATGTATAGTCGTAAGCGATGGGTTTCAACTTCATATGCTTTCTCTGAAAATTTGAGTGAATGTTCACTTAATGAGAAAGAAGTATGAAATATTTGAAAAATGTTTCAAAGACTTTCAAGATGAAGTGAAAAATCATTTTAAACAAGAAAATAAATGGTTTATGATTTTATCATAAGGGATTTGTTTGAGTTACAAGTGTAACAAGAAAATAAATGAATTATGATTTTATCATAAAGGGATTTATTTGAGTTGCAAGTTTAGCAAAACACCTAGATTTACATATCCCGAAACACCATAGGAGTATGGAGTGTTTGAGATTTGTAATGAAACCTTGTGAGACATGGTTGGATCAAAGGTGTCATTTATAAAACTGCCATTATGTTTTAAAAGATTAAAGCTTTAGAGACTACCGCTTTTACACTGAAAAGAGCTCCATCTTGATCCGTTGAAATGACACCATATGAGTTATGGTTTGGGGTAAAACCCAAGTTGTCATTTCTTAAATTTTGGTATACTAAACATAAGTAAGATGTTTACAACCAAAGTCGGATGAGCATGTCTTTGTAGGTTATTTCGAATAACAATTGGTTATTCCTCCATAACACCGAGGACAAAAGGGTTTGTCGCTTGAAATGTAAAGTTTCTTGAAGAAGGAATTTTTCATAAATGTTAAGTGGGAGGACAATAGAACTTTGATAAGGTTAACGAACCTTAGCTAAATGTGTTGAGTTGCGCAGCGCCGGAAATGGTTCTGGAGGCTGCCATAATGCTCATAGCTTATGTGCCTCAAAGGTTGTGGTCACGGAGATCTAAGTTCCTATTGAACCAAGTAGGTCGGTTAAACAATCAAATGCTAAGATTTGAGAGTAAATCATTATTGTTTGATAATGATAAACCGAATACATACAAAGAAGCGATGATGGGCCACAGCTCGGTTCAAATGGCTTGAAGCCATAAAATCCGTGATAGTTCCATACGAGAAATCAAGTTTTGAACTTGGAAGACCCTCGGAAAGGTGTAAAACCTATCGTGGTATTTGGATCTATAAAGAAATGTACATGGATGTCTCACATCTATGAAATATTCGACATCGTAAAGTATTTTATGACAATGTTCAAAGAGTTGACTATGACAAGATTTGATCTTTCATAGCGATATTTAGTCTCGGATTAAAGTAGCAACCACTACATATAATTTGGTATATGGTAGATGAATAAACAAAACAAAGTTCTTCTAATAGAATGGTTACCTAGGGCGTGTACATGACACGGTCCAAAGGGTTTTGTTAAATTCAAAGGATGCTAAAAGGGCATGCAAACTTCAATGGTTGAAGTAAGCATCATGAGTTGGAATCTTCACCATGATGAAAATGAGTTTTCATCCGGAGACGATGAAGATGCTTGCATTTGCAAGAAATTAAGTGGGGCTGAGACATATTTCTAATACATTATGTGAAGGACATCTTGTTGATTAGAAATGATGTATCTTTTATTGACAAAGGTTAAGAATTTCATTTCGATGAAAGACTTAGGCAAAACCGAATATTTAGCGTAAATGTCTATAGTGGATGACTCGTAACGCCAATATGGTTATTGTAAGCGTACATATATGAGATATTGAAGGAGTTCAATATAGAATCAACAAGAAACGGTTCTTGTCGCATGGAAAGGAATTGAATCAAGATTCAAGTGTATCGACACTTGATAAGTGAAACAAGATTCAAGTGCTTTGACACTTGAGTGAAATCACGAGAATGTTTTGATCAATCATACCATGATATGTACACATCCAGATATGTCCTATGCTCTAAGTGTTATGAGCAAATACCAGAATGAATCATAAAATGATCATTGGATGATAGTAAGGATATTCTTATGATCTTTTGTAAGAACTAAGAATATATTTGTGTAGAGGTGACAAACAATTATAAATAGTTCA
This sequence comes from Avena longiglumis, assembly GCA_030063025.1. Taxonomy (NCBI): domain Eukaryota; kingdom Viridiplantae; phylum Streptophyta; class Magnoliopsida; order Poales; family Poaceae; genus Avena; species Avena longiglumis. The sequence continues at coordinate 7,429,790 of CP125973.1, forward strand.
TTGTAAAGCGTTACATTGATACTAGTTTTGTCACAAGATACAAATTAAGTTTATCTCAATTTAAACTATGAGTGGCACAATGAAATGGAAAGAAAGTTTTCATGATGGATTTGGAAGAGTTCCAAAGTTAAGACATTGTGACGGATACTACAACAAAAGGCTAAGTATATGACTGCTATAGTAGCAGCAAAGGAGGGAATTTGTGTCAAGTAGTTTGTTATCAAACTAAGGTGTCGTTCGCAACGGGCTAACACTAAAGATATATTGTATGACAATAGTATCGATGTGTTTTAACCCCAAGGAACTAAAGGTCTCACCAAAAGACCAAATTTATACAATGCCATCTCATTGGAGAATGAGTGATGCGTGGAGACGCAAAGACATGCAAATACACGGACCTGAAAGCGTCGGATCCGTAGATTATGTTAACCACTTGCAATTGCGTATATGGAACACCCGAGAAAGCCATAGGTGTTCAATACATAAGTTCTCAAACTAGATTATTGTCTCTAGTGCAAGTGGGAGATCAAGGAATATGCCCGAGAGGCAATAATAAAGTGGTTATTATCGTATTCCTTGTTTATGATAAATGTTTATTTTGCATGCTATAATTGTATTAATACGAAGCGTTAATACATGTGTGTTTAATAAACAAAAGAAAGTTCCTAGTTATGCCTCTCTTATAAACTAGCTCGTTGATTAACAAGATGATCAAGGTTTCACGATCATGGACATTGGATGTTGTTAATAACGGGTCACAACATTAGTGTAATGGTGTGATGAACATTCATCCAGTATAGCATTACGATCAAAGTCATTGAGTTTATATTGCTATAAACAACTTACGAAGTGATCCTAATCCTTAGACCATGAGATCATGTCAATCACTAACCGGAAGTTTCTTGATAACATCAAAGCGTCACACGTAACGTGATTATAAAGATGGATTCAGAACTAATAAAGTGTTATGTTGAGGCCCATGGATCGAGAGTGGAATTTGTTCATCCGATGACGGATAGATATGCTCGGGCCTCTCGGTGATATCACATTGATTAGCTTGCAAGCAAGTGATTTGATCACTAGAATGTTATATCACGGAGCGAGAAAAGAGTGCATGTCGATAGCGAGATCAAACTAGGTATGGAGATACCGATGATCGAATCTCGGACATATAATATATCGCGAAACAAAGGATTAAGATACTAGCGTAAAGGTTACGATCACAAGAAAGTCATCGTTGAATGTGTGCGAGTCGATGGGTCTCCGGATCCGCTTACGATTATTGATCGAGAGGGTCTCGATCATGTCCGCATTATTCACGAACCGTAGGGTGACACACTTAAGACACCGACATCCATTTGGAGCAAAAGTTTCATGCGAAAAGAAAAGGAAAGCAGAATTTATTTCACTAGACACCAAGCTGTTTTGGTTGAAATTGCTAAAACCGGTTGCATGTGAAATGGAATACTAGCAAGGGTTTTATGTGAATGTTTGTTAATTAAAGTAATTAACAAAATTCTGAATAAATAAATAAAGAGTTTTATTTAAATGAGAGCTTGCATTAAATTTGGTGGAAATTTAATGCATGTGAGTGGATTTTTAGTGGAGGCTTTTTAATGGGAGTGGAGGCTTTTCATTTTGAGTGGGAGCTCCACCCACATGAATGTGGAAGAGGTGGGGCAGCCCCATGGCTGGCGCCATGGCCTTGGGTGCCCCTCTCCCCTATAAAGGCCCCTCTCCTCCTCTCACACCACACCTCCTCGTGAAGGATCTCTCTCCCCCTCTAGAATTTATCCCCCATGGTCTCGGACTAGCGAGATACATGTTCCCGGTGGCTTTCGGCAGAAAGAGTTGTGCTTCCTGCATCTGGGCGAGGAGGCGGAGGTTGCTCGGTGCCTCGAGCGTGTGCGAAAGCGGATCTTGGCCGCATTTTTTCGGCGCTAGGACTTCCTCTCGATCTTGAGATCGGCAAGAGATCGTCTACATCAACCACGAGTTTGGACTCGTTAAGCTTTGTCGGTCTTCAAGGGTATGTTCTCTACGGATATACATCCGCCGTTGTTTGTATCTAGTATATAGATCTTGGTATATAGTTCACATCGTAGGAAAATTTTTGTTTCTATCTTGCGAACCCTACATGAACCGACGGCAACGACCGGCCCGTGGCGGCGTGCGATCTGCGAAACGCCACCGGGGAAGCGCGACCCGCCCGGGGTCGGCGGCGATGGCGCCCGCCTCCCCAACGCACACCCCCGAGGACCAGCGCGGATAGTAGTCTCCTCACGGGAGCGAGGCATAAGCGGCCTCCTTTGTTCTCCCCGATGGACAATCTCGTGGCGGCGGCGGCAACCGACATCACGGCCACCGGCGGCGGCGCCCTACGGATCCAATACGTCGGGCCACGCTGCAAGGCCGTCGAGCAGCAAAGAGCGGCCACTCGCAAGGTCGAGTATACTCGCGTTCCTCGGGAAGAAGGGTGGCCTCGGCGGCCGCCAATGGCGGCAAACACGCGCCATAGCCACCGCTGCGGCTCCAACACCGACCATGACGCTGCACTCTCCCTGTGACCCCAGGCGGCGACCAACCGTCGCCGCCAATGGTCAACCATCGGCGCCGCACATCATCAACAACCAAAGCGCGCGCATGCCGGCCACGATCTGCGACACACCTAACCAATCGCCATGACGGCGAGCCCATAGGGTCGCTCGATCGACTCGGCCCCAAGTGCTTGGACCAATGATCCGGCGAGAAGTACCCGCCAAACTTTAAGGCGCGAAGGAGATAGAAAATGCGACCCTCGTGCGACCTGTCTGGCTCGACACATACCTCATGGCAATGGGGATCGCGACCACATCGACACGCTAGCCGCCCGTTACCTCCCACGATGATGGAGGGGCGTGCGGCGATGGATCAACACCCTCCTCGGGACAGTATAGACTCACAGGAGGAGATGCGCGGCACGCTTTCGTCGAGCACTTGAGTGCTCCTACACCGCGCCACCACTATCGAGGACACTGAGCGATGCGTCCACGGACCCATGAGTCGACCATAGCTGGGTCCAACGGTGGCAAGAACTCTGGTACAACGCGGTCGGCATCCACCTGGACACCGCGATCCATTGCTTCAAGACCTCGTGCCGCTATGAGCCCCTAGTCGCCAAGCTCAAGTGACACTCTCGCACACTCGACAACATCCCCGACCTCCTCGAGATCGCCAATGTGCGGAGGAAGATCCAAACCAAGCGGCGGCGAGTCGGGAGGTCAACGCCGCGGAAGCGACAGCGGCGACGGTCAGGCCTACGCTTCTGACAACACTCGCCTCGCAAAGCGCAGCGATGCGAAGTCGACTTGTGCCAACGCACGCAACACGAGACCAAAAGCTTCCCAGCGACGGTGACAACGCGCGACGGCAACTACAAACCAAGCCAAGGTTCACCCCGGCTCTCCTTAACCAACCATGTGCGTTTCATAGCGAGGAAGGAAAGCCCGCCCGCACACCGCCACTACCACACCCTCGGGGAAATCGAGAAGGCACGCGGCGAGCAGGAGGACCCGACAACGACCCAAAGCGGCGGAAAATTAACAAAGTGGCGGCTCGCTCCATACCTTCACAGCTTCAACACGAAGCACGAGAAGAAGGTCATCGCCGCGCGTCGCCGTCAACGGTGGCGGTGGACTTTCCCGGTTCCTCAAGCGGTGAGCATCCCATCACTGAGCCGCCAAGACCACTCGCCCGCGCGCCAGTACCGGGGCGAGTCGCCACGGTGGTCAAGCCTAAGGTCGGCGACTGGCTCCCCAAGACATTGATGGGCGGCGCAGCTCCATCAACATCCTGCCTCGACACCTTGAGCTGCGGCTCCGCGATCGATGATCGACGACTCACCACGTTCACGGCATCGTCCCGGTCGGAAGCATACCCGATCGGTAAGGTCACGCACCCGATCTTAAAACACGCACACTTCCGCGAGCGGATCGTCTTAGCTGGTGCCCTTCGACCCACTACCATTGCGTCACAGGGGCGAGCGTTCGACAAGTTCATGGCAGCGCCCCTCGCGTCTGCAGCGATGAAGCTCCGGGCGTGCGGCATCATCACCATCAGCGACCCGACATGGCCGCCGAGTGCGAGGCCAAAGGAGCCGAGCTCGGCCACCGTCATCGCGGCGGAGACCAACCCGGTGATGAGCTCGCCAAATGCGGCGGGGTAAACAACGACCCCACCATACTCAAGAAGTCCAACTCGTAGGGCGCAAACACCTCAACCTTTGAGGCCACGACGCACACCCGCGTCGAGCTGGTCCCTGCGACTCCAACCAGAACGGTGACGATCGGGATGGGCATGAGCCCAGCGTGGGAAGCGCGCCATCGAGTTCCTCCGTGAGAACAGGACATCTTCTTCGCATGGAAGCCCTCGACATGTCCGGTGTCCCTAGGGAGCTCGCCGAGCACAAGCTAACGCCGACCCCAAAGTGCGACTGTCAGCGATCATGCGGCCCTTCAATGAAGAGCGCCCGCTTGTAGAGCAATCGCCGAGGAGGTGCAGCGTCTACCGCCGGCTTCATCCGGCCAATCAAATACTCAAGTGGATGGCAAACCCAGTCTGGTCGAGAAGAAGAACGGGACACGGAGGATGTGTATCGACTACACAAACTGAACAGCCTGCCCAAAGGCGATTCGTCCTCCATGGATCGACGAGATAATCGATTCAACCGCGGGCTCGAGTCGCTATGTTTCCTCGGCGCCTACTGGTACAAACAGATCAAAATGGCTGTCGACGAGGAGAAGACGGCGTTCATCACGCCATTGAAGCCTTCGCTACACCGCCATGACCTTGGCCTCAAGAACGCCGGGCGACCTACCAGCGGTGCATGCAAGAATGCCTCGCGAGCCAAATTGGCCGCAACATCCACGTCTACATAGGCGGCGTGGTCGTAAAATCCGCTCGCCGGCGACCTACTGCCGACTGGCGGAAACATTCGCCAACTGCGAAAATACAAGATAAAGCTCAACCCGGGCAAATGCACCTTGATTGTGCCGACAACTCTGGTACGTCGTCTCCAAGCGAGGGATCGAGGCGAACCCCGAAGATCGACGATCGCCCCGGCAAACCGAGTGCTGCGGCGATCGAAACTGGTCGGGCGGTAGCGGCTCTCGGTCGCTTCATCCCCTTTGGCCTGGTAGCGATGCCCTATACCGCTGATGCGCAAGAACCTCACCTTCGGTGGGACAAGGAGGCGGACGGCGCTCCGCGACCTCAAAAAGGTGCTACTCGCCGCTACTCGCCGCCGACAAAGAACCCATGCTGGTTTACGTCGCGGCTTCCGGCGCGTCGTCGGCGTGATGGTCGTCGGCGACCGGAGGAAGAAAGGCGCCCAAGCTGCTGACCTGGTGTACTACATCGCGAGGTCACCGAATCGCGCCCGTAGTACCCCACCAAAAGCTGGTATCTGCGGTCTTGAGCTCAATGGCGCTTTGCACTACTTCGAGGAGCACCCGATCACGGTCGTCTCCTCGGCACCACTACAAGATATCATCATAACTGCCGAGCGGCCGGCGGTCGCCAAGTGGGTCGGTCGGAGTCCACAACATCAAATACGAGCCACCTAAGCGATCAATCGCGAGCAGCTGGCGGACTTCATCGCCGGCGGGAAGAGGCCCAGCGGAGCTGCCATACCTCCATTCTGGAGCACTTGCCCGGCTCCAAGAACGCGGACGGCAGCGCGAGGATCGTGCTAACTTTACCAAAGGCGACAAGCTCCGCTACATCCTGCCTCGACTTCACCCTGCACCAACAACATGGCCGAGTCGAGGCCCTACTCCATGGAATGCGAGCTGCCAAGGAGATGAATGTCAACCGCCCTATCTGCTACGGAGATTCCGACCTCGTCAGGGGCAAGTCGGCACCTGCGACGCCGTCTCACCATGGTGGCGTGCCACAAGTGGACAAGTTAGGCGGACACTTCACGGCTACTCCGTCGAGTGGATCGGCAGGCGGAAGAAACGAGAGACCGGCGCACTCTCGCATCGGGTCGGCTCACTCGCACCACCCGCCGTCTTCCTCGACACGATCACCAAACCATCAGTCTCTCCGAGGAGATCGACATCGAGTCCCGGCTCCAGCCACCGAGGCAGCCTGGTGCACTCGTCAACAAGCGAACGGGGACCAAGCCCTACATCGCCTACACAGGCCGACACCTTGCCGTGAGGCGGGCGCTTCCGGATGATCGCTCGTCGATGCAAGTCTTACGCCATCATCGACGAAGCTCCTGAAAGCGATGTCACCGGCGTGTTCCAACTGCGTCCAACCAGCCGAAGGATGCAAGATCTCGGCGACATCCACTCGGTGGCTATGACCACTGCCGGCGCAGCTCTCTCTCGCCAAGGCTATGCGACATGGCTTCTATTGGCCCACTTTGCGGCAAACGTCGACATTGTCCAAGTGCGCGGTGCGAACGCCAACCGGGCGCGCGTCTTGAGCTCGACTCAAAACAATCCCCATCACCTGGCCATTCGTTGTGTGGGGCATGGATATGGTAGGCCCCTTCAAGAAGGCCCCCTCCGGCTACACCCACCTGCTAGTCGCGGTCGACAAATTCACAAAGTGGGTGGAGGCCAAGCCATTCCGAAATCGACGGAAGACCGCCACCAAATTCTCTGTGAGCTCATATATCGCTACGGGTTCCCAAACAGCATCATCACGGACAATGGCACCAACTTTGCCAAAGGCCATGGCTGAATTCTGCGAGCACCACATTGGCTCGACCTCGCGTCGATCGCCCACGGAATCAACGGCCCGGCGGGCCAGCAAAGCATCCTCCACGGCTGAGCCGCGACTCCAAAGTACCACTCGAAGCGCACTTGGTGCTGGGTCGAGTTGCCCTCATCATCTGGGGATCCGCACCTTAGTCAGCAGGACGTGAGGTTCACCCCTTCTTCATGGTCTCTGGCGCCGGCGATCATGCCCACCGACCTCGAGCACGACTTCGCCCGGGTCGTCCACTACGGGCTGCAAAGCGAGCTCGCCCGCCAAGGCGGGGTCGACCAACTCGGCGAAGCCGTGACCTCGCTCGGTCACGCGCCATCTACCGGGGACTCCGCTACCACGGCGGTGGCTTCGCACCTTCAAAAGGCGACCTGGTGTTACGCCTCATCCGGGACAACAAGGGCATGCACAAGCTCTCCCCTCCGTGGGACATTACGCCATCGAGCGCGTGCTGCAACGGCGCCTACTACCTCATCGGCGTCGCGGGCGGCGAACTCGGCGTCGGCGACCATGGAATGTAAACCTCCCTCGGAAGTTCTACTCCTAGAACCCTACATGTACTCTCCGATCGCTATGAAATAAAAGAAGCAGTTACAAAATTGCGCCTACTCTCCATGTCTTGTGCCACTCGCTTTTCGTAATAACAATGCGTTCGCTAAACCGAGAAGTCAACCTTTGGTACAGCGATCGGCTAAGTAGTGCGGTGCAAAACCGAGTCACCTCAGGTCTTGCATCGTCCATAACGCCTACCGGAGCCCCATTGGAGTCGCCTAGCTCGGTTCTCTGAACCAAGACAATCGCCTTCGCTTCTTCTGGCGACCATGGTCCTCCGCATCCTTGGCATAGCGACTCGAGCGGCTAAGTACCACGCTCGAGGCGAAGACCAGTTCATCGGCCGGTCGAAAGCGCTAAGTAGGAGCATGCGGGACTGCGCCAGTGACCCACCTGGGCATAGTGACGCTCAAACTAACGCTAAGTCCTCAACCACCCTCGAGTCGCCTAGAACAACCAAGTACCACGCTCGGGGACTCGGCCACCTGTTCCTTGAGGAAAAGCAAAGTCTGAGCACTCAAAGTCTCCTAGCGGCTGGCTCTCCAGAGGGCGAAATCGACCACAATGACAAAACACATAAAAACAACAAACATATCACATACGAGTAAACCCCACAAAAGGGCGGACGCTCGGGACTCGTTCAAACATCAATCACAAACACATGACAAATACCAAAATACACGATGTCTCATTCGATTGCATGTCGCATTGTCTCATGTTACAAAATATACGCATGGCGAACCTGCTTAACGCCACAAGATAACCTATCCTACTCTGCGGGCTTTGATGATGACTTCGCCAACACCGGTGATTGCGGATGAGCAGGCGTGTGCGGGTTGACGGATCGTCGTCGATTCACCCGCCATCGCCAGCGAAGGTTATGACCTTGAAATCACGATGCGGCTCGGGATCGTTGACGACGGCCGTCTCTGATGCGGAAGGAGGTTGCCCATTGCCCGGACACGCTCCGGTATGCGGCGCGATATTGCAACGAGGACCTCGGAAAGCTCCAGCGCCCGATCGGCGATGGGTATCCACTCGTCACATGCGATGTCGAAGTCCTCGAAGTGGGCAAGTCAAGACTAAGATAAATGTCGCCGCTCAGCGCCCGCACGCCATTGGCGTCATGAACTCCAACGACCGCGGCGCCTTCTCCAAATACCTCCACACCTCCGAGGTCGCTGGGAATCACTTCCGTGGGCGATATCTCTTGAATGAGCGCGGATGCCGCGTCGACAATGTTGCCAGTCGACAAGCATGTTTACGCCGCGCTGCGCGTCGAGCAGGCTATTTCCGCCTCTTCCGTGCTATCGATGATGCGACCTGCGAGTAGAAGACAATAATGAATATGACGGACACAAATGCCACAACTCTTTGGAAGGCGAGACGCACTTACCAATCAACAGGCGGGCGAGTTATGATGAAGCTTTGAAGCGGCGTATGGTCGTCACGAAGCCCAGCAACAAGGGCATCCGACACTTTGCGATCCTCTTGGCGGCTGCAATGGCGGCCTTGGCTGCGCCATCGGCCGAGCTTCTTCGCCGCTTCCGCGGCTTGCGCTCGAGGTCGGCGATCCATTGTTCAACCGAACTCAAAGCGATTCGCCGCCGTAATTCACCAGCGAGGACAAGCCCTGTCGAGCTTCCTATGCCTTGGCGGCAACGACACGAAGCCCTTTGTTAAGCCTCAGGCGATGGCGGTTCCTTCTCCATGTTGCCGCTGCCAATCGGTCGACCGATTCAAATTCTGAGACCACCTGCACACAAAAGGTTAATCAAGCAAAATTCCTAAGTGCCCACCGCTGAAATTCAGCGAGTGCGCACTCGAGGCGGCAAAAAAAAATTCTCGTGCCCACCGCTGAAATTCAGAGTCTTGCTCGAGGCTAACAATCAAAAAATTCCTAAGTGCCCACCGCTAAAATTCGATGAGTCGCACTCGGGGCTGGTATTCAAAAAGAAATTCCTAAAGTGCCCACCGCTGAAATTCAGCAGCGTGCGCTCGAGGACTGGATCTTGAAAAATAAAGATAAGACATTAAAGAATCGAGGGCGGCAAAGCACCGACTGATCCTCGGGAAGCTGGATGTACGGATGGCGCCAATCATGCCTTGAGAGTTATGTCGTCCAGACGGGAAGAGCCGGTGTATGCCTGCGTTGAGTCGACTTCAGCATCGGCGGTCCGGAGGCGTAGCTGAGGCGAAGTCCCACTTTCATGGCCGCCTATGGTCATGAGCGGGAAGGTGGCGATAGAGGCACCTGCCCCAAAGGAGGTTGCTCGGCGTTCGAACGAGGCGCCCTCCTTTGTGGGCCAGACTGCCTCCTGATTCACAGGTCGGTGTAGCGGCCGCCGATGTCGTCGTCAATCGTGGCGTGCGTCGTCACCCTTGGCCTTCTTGCCGCCATCGCGAAGGCAACGACCTCGTCCAGCCTTCCTCTTCGGGAAGGATCCTCCTCGTAACAACGGGTGGCACCTTAGCCACGGTTGGGTAGCCCATCCTCTTCACCGGTCTGCTCAGCAATCATGTAAGAAATATAATTCGGGCTGCTATGAAAGACAAAGGAGGGAGAGTGTACTCACTTGGCGACTGGAATGAAGCGCAGCCCGTCTGGGGCGGTGGCTTCTCTAGTTCGGGACCCGATCGTGGTGAGCCCCATTTCAGAACCTCGTACCCAATACAGACGGTTTCTTCGTTATTGAGGCATAGCAAGCCTCTGGAACATCTTGACGGGAGCTTCCTTGTGCGAAGCGTGCAGCCGGCGTCCGACCAGTAGGAGGCGAATGGCGGAGGCATCGGCCTTGAACCTCGATGGTGGCCCGTGTCCATGCTGTCGTTGGCGCGCCTCGTCCTTGGCCGGTAGGCGTCAGGCGCTTTGAATGTGGCGGTGAGGCGGCCTCGTCGGCTTAGTCTTCGTCTTCCTCAGGCGCCCACCTCCTTTTCCTTCTTCTTCTTTTCGATGGAGTCGCTGGCGAGGTGGTTCTGGAAGCTCGTCGTCATCTTACGTGGCCTTCGAGGCTTTACTTACCTCAAGCTTCGGCGTTGGCGCGCCCAGGTCTTGCGAACCTCAGGCGACTTCCTCTTGGACTTCGTCGTCGTTGTCGCCCTCGTCACTCTGGCGTCGCCCTTGGCGAAGCGACTCGCCGCGTCTGAGCGTCACGAGCTCGAGTTCTCGTCAGAAGGTGGAACCATCCTTCCACCACTTGGAATAGCTGCAATGAATACAAGATGAAATTAAATTACCGACGCATAAATTGCGGCGAAGTGAAGCGATTACCGTTGGGGCTGGGCGCTTTGCGGTATAGAAGCGACCCGGCGTGCGTCGGTACACTTGGGTGATTTTCTTGATCTGGGATGTAGTCCTCCGGCTTCCACTAAATCGAGGCAGGCCTTCGTCGAGTCTTCCGGCGTCTTGGTACATGTAGTGCTCGCAAAGCGGCGGAACATTCGCCGCCCGAAACCAGCGATTATGCAGGTTTATAAATGCAGAGGCCCTTCTTATTTATACAGCGGATGATGCGAGCATCTAAATGCGGCGACCATCGCTGGTTGGGAGCTGCCGACTTGGAGCCAGCGGCGGCTCGGACCGATTGACGATACCAGCGGGATCGCCTCGCCCTCGAAGTCGCCTCGGCTACGTAAAACCACGATTTCTTCCGATCGCTCATTTGCCTTGGCGGGCGACATCGAGGTCAAAGAATGAAGCCTTCGACTTGAGCTGGAAGGTTAGGCCGCATGGCAGCTAGCATTGGGCGTCCGGCTTCCTCACGGCCCGATCCGTCAGGTGGAGCAGATCTTGCCACAAGGGGAAGTAGGGCGGCAATAAGTAGTCGCGAGCATACAAAGATGGCGAGCTTCGATGTGGGGACCCGGTCGAAGGCTGGATCCGTGGTAAGCGCGAAGCGCGGAAAACGGGGCGTGGGGAACCCTAGCCCTCGTTCAAGATGGTGGTGAAACAGATGAACTCCCTCTCTCTCAGCGGATTGAGTGCGTCTCTCCGGTGCGGAATCGCCAATGAAGCTCGCAGATCCGGCCTCCTCGAAGGAATCAGTTCGCCCTCGTGCACTTAGATCTACCCGGCTCGGTGGAAGGGCCATGGTAGAGATTTGCTTGGGGTCGGGGATGTCGGATCGGTGGATCGCGATGCGAAGGAGGCGAAAAGTGCGCGATCGGAGGAAATGGTGAAGGTGGTTCTCGATGCTGCCATTCCTCTTATATAGCGGTTGTTACCCGCGCCAAATCGAGCCGTTACTACTGGCGGTGATTCGCCAAAAGTTACCGTTGGATTACCCCCAGCGGCTAATTTGACCACGGTTAACGGTCAACTTGACGGCCACTCGACTTCGCCGACCCCTCTCACTATGACAGGTGTTTTCGACTTCGACCGCCAAAGTTGCGACACGGATGATTGGTTTCTCCTCTTTCACGGGGACGCCGGCGATTATTTGGATGTCACTCTGAAGCCATATACTCCGTGCCCGGCTGACCACCTCGCCCTAATCGGCGGCCTCGGGGATCTTGATGGGGATATGCCTACCGGGGTATACCTAGCGGCGAGACGTTCCGGCCAGCC